>REGM01000425.1:129619-148969 GCA_004194415.1 Aurelia aurita
GAGTACTAAATCTATCGTGCAATTGGGCCAATTGATCTTAACACGAACTCATGAATCAACTGAAGAATGCTCAAACCATTGAAACTGCACCAGGAAGTAAATTAGATGCAGAATAACAAGACTTTGTATTTCATTGGCCTAATTCTAGGCCAGTGAGGACTAGTGCAAGCCATCTGTGCTGCTTTGCCAGAGTGGAATCTTGAAGCAAGTGCTACTACATACCTACACACTTTCTCAGTAGGGTATTATGGCACTAAAATCTACCTCTCAATTCTGCTAGCTCTAATTCAAAAAGGGCGTTTTCCGACGATCTGAAGTGCGTGGCCCCCAAAAATTTTTGAAATGCGTGACCCCCGTATTGCTCGCGCTTCGCGCTCGCGTGCCTTCGTCACTTTTTCGCCTGGATCCGCCCCTGCCATGATAAGAGTGATTCCGTTTCCTATCCTTGTGTCAGCCACCATTTTGAAAGTTCTGTTGTTAAGGAGGTTCTGTTGTTAAGGAGGTAGCATAACTATATAGATAAAAAATTTCCTCCGCAGCAGCATGTTAGTTGCGGCGCTCCTCCATAAAAGCACACATGCAATGTCTAACCACCCATGCTTTAACTTAGAGTTTGAAATCTTGTTCGAGTCAATCTGAAGAGTGGTTGTGGATTTATGGCACAAGAAAGTCAAATAAGTGGCTGCTTCAAAAACAGCAGGTCGTTTGTCTACCAACAATTCCAAAATCACGTAGATATTGCAAGGGTAGGCAGCAGCGTTGCATATTTTTTTTTCAACATTTGAAAGGAGGCGAATAGTGTTGCTTACTGAAAAGCCTCTCTCCTCTTAAAAAGTTCTTACGTGTGTTACTTTAACACCTGCCTTGCACAAGAAGCAAGATTAAATTGGCAATTCTAATTAATGAAGATTTTTATCAATCATTGAGAGGAAGCGACCCATCGACATGTTAGTCAAATTGAAAATAAAATTGCCCCGAACTGTTTGTTTTGCAAAATATATATACCTAAAAATTAGCTGTATCAATCAATATTTTAAGGGAATAACCTGAGTTAAAAGATGAGATCTCATAGGTTTATAAATAGCCTATTGTATTTTATAATCCAACAGGTGGGCGAAGAAAGAAAAGCTAAAGAAAACAATGGCGTGTTTTGGTTTTTCTTTATCCTATTTATGGATGGACGGAAACATAATCGACAAGCTATTTTGACATTCTGTCAATCACATGCTGCTGAAATAAGCCAATCACAATCTTAGGTTTGCATTAATGCTATTATTTACTTCTTTCTATTGTTGAAAACTGTTTATGCTTAATTTCAGATGCTTTTATAACTCAAGTGTTGAAAAGTTTGCGCAGTGGTTTTTTAACACACTTTGCAAGAAGGACAGGCTGTTTATTCTGAAAAAATCTCGCCAAGGAGCAAAGGAGAGTTTTAATTTTGAGAGATGAATTTCTTGAAGGTTCTTTATCTCTTCCAAGCATTTACACAATACACAAGTGGGAATCATGCATATTTCTACACTTCACAGAACGGAGATGTCGGGGAGCGAGGCAAGCCAAATTTCAGAAGTCTTCATCGTTGCAGTTTAAACAAGCATTGCTCTGACATTGCTAAAGACAAGAAGACGGGTGAATTGAAGCAAATCAAAGAACAGAAAGAAAAAGAGAATGCACTCAAAGATGATAAAGTGATTTGGACGAAAATACCTCTGATAGGTGAGCAAAACAAGTTACAATAAAGCAACAAGTTTAAGACCATAATATTTTCGAACAAATGAAGCGTCCGAGAATTTAACTCTCCGAAATTTTGAAGTTACCTCAGTACTGCAATCAGCATAGATTTGATGATCTGGTGTCATCAAAACCTCAGCTGTTTTTAAAATGGGCTGTCAATAGAGAGTTTGTCCCTGAAATTCTCGCTTTAAACCTGTAATCTTTTCATGTCTTCATGAGGAAAACTCATTTTGTACCGGCTGAGTAAAAGAAGCAATCCCAGGGACCGCAGAGAGGTTTTAAAGTGAAGGGCTGAATTGCAAGCGAAGCGAGGAAAAAGTGGAGGTCAAGGGGCTAAAATTTGTTGAGACCACGCCCTTCAGAACGTTGGAAAACGCCCTTTTGTGAAAATTAAAGGCTCTCTTTATTCACAATTCATTTTTGAGAAGGAGTCGATCCTCATTTATATAGACTGAGACTGTATTTATTACTTGAAGTAGGTAATAAAAATACATGTGAGTAAAACATGTATTACTTCAGTAAAACATAGAATTCTTCAAAGTAGACCAAAGACCAAAGCCAGCTTTTTAGCTGTTGAGAATTTACATCCAAGAGTTCTAGGAGACGATACTTTTCTGACTTGAAACTCGTCGTCTCTTTAGAAAGTCGTCGACACACATGACTTGTCCTTGTGATGACTTAATTCTCAACAAATAACAATTTCTCTTTTTGTGAAAATTCTAAACCGTATCTTTGAAAAAAGAGCCCCTGCTAGCCCAATGGTTGTGCGGCCCCTGAGCAATCAGCTCGAGTGCAGTTTAGCGGGCGGCATTCGAATGTTGTGTTGTTGTATGTCATACGGTAAGGGTTAGTTAGAGTTAGTTTTAGAAAGATTGTTTAGGTTTAGGGTAAGTTAGGTTTACTTAGGGTAAGTTAGGGTAAGTTAGGGTTAGTTGGGGGGTAAGTTAGGGTTAGTTAGAGTCAGGGGTTTATTTAGTTCAATATCTGCAAAAGGAATATGACACTTAGCACCGCCCGCTAAACTGCACTCGTCCCATTTCCTGGAAAAAACCCTTCGAAAATAATAAAGAACAGCTAAAAAATGATGGTAAAATTTCCTCCGTTTTCCTGCCTTGAATTGTTGCAAATTTGATCAAGGATTTTAGGCATGTTTTGATGAATTACGAGATTAACAATTTACCCAAAAAAAATCGCTTGGAACTTATACAATGCAATTGATTTTAACCAACTTCTAAGTTGACATCTGCACATTGATAATCAATTTTAATACAAAATCATTCATCACTTCATTCTGTTGCTATTTATGTTTTTAAACTATGCTATCTCTTTTAAAGAAAACGAAAGAAGATTGATTGCAGTGGGAGCGAAAGATGATAAATTTGCTTCGGTAACAGTGAACGTGCCTCGTGGAAGATACCAAATTAAGCTGATCTACCATTCTGGCTTCCTCAGTTGTTGTTGTGATTATGATCCCTCCAAAGCCAGAACAAAATTTGGTTGCTGGAGCTCAGAAGTGAACGAAATTTCTATTGTCGTAACTGACACCGAAAATAACATTCTTCTACCCAAGGGAAAAGGCTACTCACATGACGGTCACTTCAGCAGCTCCCAGTTTGTCCTATTCAATGACGTCATTCAACTACATCCGGGACAGCAGTTGCGCATATGGTACAAACAAGACCTCGAAAATTTCTCTGAGGGGAATAACATTGGAATTTCAAAATTCCATTTCGTAGTTTTGCAAAACTAAAAATGACATTTACTTGCACAGAAAAGACTATAAGCCTCTGCACTTGGTATAAGTTAGAATAATAATGAGGACGATTNGTTGCAAATTTGATCAAGGATTTTAGGCATGTTTTGATGAATTACGAGATTAACAATTTACCCAAAAAAAATCGCTTGGAACTTATACAATGCAATTGATTTTAACCAACTTCTAAGTTGACATCTGCACATTGATAATCAATTTTAATACAAAATCATTCATCACTTCATTCTGTTGCTATTTATGTTTTTAAACTATGCTATCTCTTTTAAAGAAAACGAAAGAAGATTGATTGCAGTGGGAGCGAAAGATGATAAATTTGCTTCGGTAACAGTGAACGTGCCTCGTGGAAGATACAAAATTAAGCTGATCTACCATTCTGGCTTCCTCAGTTGTTGTTGTGATTATGATCCCTCCAAAGCCAGAACAAAATTTGGTTGCTGGAGCTCAGAAGTGAACGAAATTTCTATTGTCGTAACTGACACCGAAAATAACATTCTTCTACCCAAGGGAAAAGGCTACTCACATGACGGTCACTTCAGCAGCTCCCAGTTTGTCCTATTCAATGACGTCATTCAACTACATCCGGGACAGCAGTTGCGCATATGGTACAAACAAGACCTCGAAAATTTCTCTGAGGGGAATAACATTGGAATTTCAAAATTCCATTTCGTAGTTTTGCAAAACTAAAAATGACATTTACTTGCACAGAAAAGACTATAAGCCTCTGCACTTGGTATAAGTTAGAATAATAATGAGGACGATTTTGTCCAATAATAATTTAATAATAATTTGGAGAAGAAGTTTTGTATGATACAGTAACTGCCATTATTTGTTCGTGACATTAAAAAACCATTATCATGTCTCCTGGAGCTCTTCTATACGCAGGAGCTGGGAGATCGAAAGTAATGAGAGGCGCTTTGTAAGTCAAGTTTCTCAGCGATGTCATTAACTTTGTGGCTCTTATTTGGATTCCTTTTAACGAATGGATGTCTTTCAGAGGCTCGTGCTCCATACCACATTGGCAGATTTTAATAAGGTTAACGAAGAAAGACAACGATAACATTCCACAGTTCTAACTGGTAGCAATACTGAAGGGGTAGAATGGGATTTGGGATTTACCAAAAGATACGACCAGGAAATTGGGTTTTAACCCTAATTTTACCGGGCTTTTTTTGAACTAACATAGCCGGAGGGGGTTCTTTCCACCCCCCTCTATAAATCGCCTTAGACTAATGGGAGATCATTCAAACTTGGAAAGGGCGCAGTAGTAACCATTCTTAGGTGATTGGCAGATTTGGGTGTGGTCACCTCATTAGATGACGTCACTATGACGTCATAATGTTGAAAAATGTCAAAATATATGTTTCTCCAGCTAATTCGTTTTAAAAACGGAAAAAATATCATATAATTCGTTCTTTTTCATCTTATTTGCCGTTATATTCATTCCTAATTGAAAAATGATATCTGAAAATGTTTTTAGACAGTTATTTTGGAAGAAAATGACAGACATTGATGACGTCACAACCACGAAATTGGTTTTACGACCAAAAATTGATAATAACTTGCCCAAAATACTTTAAATGTATTGCAAAACGCAATTCTATGCATTTTCTACAACTTCCGCTGGAAAAAGCTTCAAACTTTGCAAATTTGACCCAAAATGGCGGCACATGTGACGTCATCATTTAAAAATGCTGATGTTAGCAAATTCCATTGTTCTTGATAGCAAATGAAAGCTCTTTGTTTGCTAATTCTTTTAAGGTATAAAAATCAACATTTGAAACTAATTCTGGTTGTAAAAATATCAAAACATATATTTTTTCAATACAATCTTCCAAATATGGTAGTATCATCTGTTACGCGACTCCCATTGTTCAAAAATTTTATTGTCAAAATGTAACTAATAGATAATTAGTAATTGTCAGAAAATTGGAGAGTCAAAGCTCATGCTGTTAATAAATGCTCTGCAAAAAACCGACAGGGGGGGTGGAAAACACCCCCCGGTCAAATTAGGGTTAAAGTTGGGACCGGGATTTGATGAACTGTCAACGGCAAGGACAATAAACTGGGATGGGATTGGATCACCGACTACATATCTACAAACATGTGACTGGGGGATTTATCGCAAAATAAGACCTCCGTTCACTTCAGGACCCTCAATATAGCAACACTAAATTACTATTTACTTAAATTAAAATATCTTTAACCAAGCTTTTGAACTTAGCAATAGTTAGAATGACAATAGCAGTATTTCAAAGTTCAATGAAGTAGCAATATTGTAATAGCACAACAGCACCAATTAATTCGTATGTATGACATACCGGGAGAATAAAAAACACTTGCACCTGTTGAAAAATTGTGGAAATTAATGTAATACACAGATCTCAAAGATTCTTGTTTTAATCTGTCGGTAAAAAACTAGGTATCTATCGGTTGAGTCAGAAAAATGTATCAACTCTTTGAAAAATTGTACAAAAACTATGACACCGGTTTGAAAAATTGCTGCTCCAGGGTCTAACTTCATTTTGAGGATTTATTCATAATTTACAATGCATCATCTTAATCTCAAATGCAGAATTCTTGAAAACGAACTTCCGTGGGCTTTGCCTAAAACTATAAGTGATCGACTATAAGGGCTATAAGTGATTGGCTCAATTTGATCCATGTTTCAACAATTAAAATGGTAAAATAATGTTTTTCTGAGGCCAGGCATTGCTTTCTAATGATACGGAAGTCGTTGAAATGTAATTATACTTTCCCATCAATGCTGGGCATCAAAAAGTCAAAACCTACATGATAGTGAACAGGCTATTTTTAGCTGTTTTTGGGCATATCAAGAAATAGGACTTTTGGTAATTCCTAATTTTAGAAGGAAATAATGCACCAAAAATTATGAGAAAATTCTAGAAAGTTAAGTTGAATCCTCATTAAGACGATGGATATTAAATTCTACTAATTGGTTGCATAGCTTTTCCTGTACGATTTTTCAAAAAGTGAGTACATTTTTCTGTTCCACCCGGTATTTCAACATTTCAATACTTGGTTGTTGAAGTAGAGATCACAAGATCATATCTTTTATAATTTATAATCTTTAGGCCTAAGGAAAATGCTGGTCAAATGTTTATCTTCTAAACAGCCTTAACAAAGTTTGTTGTTATTGGACAACGTACACATGGACATGAACAAACCATAAACTATAATAAACACCGGACGTTGTTTCCAACAACAGTTTTGTTCCTCTCTGTTTCCCTGTGCCCAGTGTACCTTGTATCACTCTGCATTAACAACCTTTATGGGTACAGGGACACACGCAAGACTTAGCTGCTGCAGCAAACAGGTCTTGGTATTATCAATGATAAAATGAAAGATTACTCTGTTATGAATGGTGTATCGTACCTTTTCACGTACCTTGTCACGCATTGACGTCAATTCGCACCATTCGCACGAAAATCGGTGCGCTCTGACGTCCCTTTGAACGCAAACGAGGCTGCCGAATTGTTTTCTTGCCTCTAAATTGTGGCTAGCTTATCGCTTAAAAGTGTTTGACAAAATGACAGCTGTTACCAACGTCAAACTGTGAATAAAGTTAGAATTTTACTTCATCAGTTGGTGAGTTTGTTTTCTAACATTAATTTTATAAACCCCGGATTTGTCCTTTAAAAGCCCATTGGGCAAACGCGGGATGTTCTAACACTTAGTCGACCTCAAACAAATCATTCTAATTTACAAATTCACTTGTTTTTTCTTAATTTGTACGAACAATAATGACGAAAACATTCCCAGAAATGATCATGACTTCACTGTTTAATTAAGATTCCAGGTAACTGTGCTGTTATCATCAAACATCTCAGCTCAGATTTTTATTATCGTACCGATTTAGTAAATAAAGTTTATCAGATGCTTTGATTTAGAATCGATTGGTTGCTCATTCGGCAGCTAACATGCACAAATTTAATCCGAAAATTTAATCTGTTCAAAGTACCGTATGAGTGAAAAATGCATACCATTTGAAAGGCCACTGTTTATTTAATATCACAGCAATAGTATGGGAGACTGGGCATGGTTGTAACAATTTTTGAAAAAGGCGATTCTCTTCTCACAAGCAACAAGCAGATTCCTTGCAATACCACCAGTGAATATGTTGGGCTATTGGTGGATTTGCCTAGGTCTCTTCCGCGTGCCTGAAACCAAATTTTAGGTGACAGTTTTTTAGGTCTAAATGGGAGAGATTTGGGCAAGTCCAGGCTATTGGCTGCCGAACGCAAGTTGTCTTTTATTGATGGAGCTGTTGTCTTTTTGGCACATTGGACTAAAGATTGAGATCGAAGTGTTACAACTTGCCCCGGGCATGGGACAAGTTTAAACAGACAGTGGGGCAAGTTGTAACAACACTAATAAAACAAACAAAAACTATGGTTCTCAATAAACTAAATTACAGAGTAAGATGTCGATGAATCCCTTGAACTCGGAAACTCACAACATCAGGCATAATTGGCATTCAGGCAAATATGGCCTGTTTCAGATGCAAATGTGCTTTAAGAGCAAAATTAAGGTCTTTCTTAACATAGGAATTACAAAACAATCTTTTAAAACATTTTTGGGCCAGAAGCACCAAAGCTGATGCCCGTGGAAAAAGCGTACAAATGTACCCCCGCGAGATGCATTTATTGAAAATAACAAAATAAGTGCTCACAGAGATGGGTATTTGCTTATTGAAATGCCCTAGCATTTCCTGGATAGACCATAGCTATTAAAACATCAATCAAATGATAAATACGTCCATCAATGCATCCAAAAAGCATATCATTCGAAAGAAGATTGTGCTTTCTGGTGGTATCCGTTAAAGTGCTTAAAATATGAATTATTTTCTAAAAACTTTCGGTTATAGTTGCGGTATAGTTTATATTAAATGATAAATAATTCCATTAATGTATTAAAACTGCGCATCACTAGAAGGGAGATTAATTGTCATTTCTGATAGTAGGCGTTAAATCAATTAAAATACAGGGTAAGTCAGAAAAATGTTTACACATATGAAAGCCTGTAGCTCTCAAACCATTTATCTGATTCCTATAAACTGATAATACTTGTGTAGCTAACATATCAACCAAGATAAGAGAATTTGGTTTGTCAAAATCGGTCAAATCTTTCTCAAAATATAAGCGATTGTATAAAAATGCTTCATCTCAAAATCCTCCAAAACAGGCCTAAAATCCTTGATCAAATTTGCTAGCAATCCAGTCTCGTGATAATAGACAATACTCGAAGAAAGGCTAAATTGCAGTCCCAAGTGTATATGATTTTACAGCAGCCTCTTTATATACCTAATAAAAGTTTTAGCGATAAGATAGACAGATAGAATTTGATTATGATAGCTGTGGGGCGAAATTGCTAGCAAATTTGATCAAGGACTTTAGGCCTGTTTTGAAGGATATGAGATGAAGCAGTCGATAAAAATCGCTTGTAATTCAAGAACAATTTGACAGATTTTGATCAACTAAATTTTGTTATCTAAGTTGATATGCTAGCTGCACAGGTCTTATCAGTTTATAGTCATCTGATGAATGTTTTGAGAGCTACAGGCTTTCAAACATGTAAACATTATTCTTTATTCACCCGGTATTATCATTTTCTGAAAGTTTCGGCTAAAGGCCCTCTGCTAAGATGCAGGCTTTGCGCGCTTTCTTTGCTGTGTGCGAGATAAAACTTTCTTTTCTCGGCAACAAAGAAATGGCATGTGCGAGGTAAGGTATGCTAATTGCAAAGGCCCCTTTTAAAATCGAAGAAAGGGAAATATCAAGTTTCGGACTCTATGGCTTTGTCTACGTTGAAGACCCATTGTCAACCACGATCCTTTGTGCGCCGATTGAAAAGCAAGGCAAAGAGAACCTACCTAGGCCAGAAACGACTTTCATGTAATCTGAAAGTCGACTTTGGCGCCAAGAAGGATCATGGTTAGCAGAGGGTTTTTAACGTTGGCTGCGTTTTATGGGACATCCTGTAGAGCCAATCAAACTTGGTACTCGGTAAAAACGACAAAAAATGACAGCGTTTACAATGACAATTGTCATCTTTTAAATAAAAGCGTCAATATTTTACTGGTTGGCTATAAATACTCGTGTTCTAAGGCAGGAACAGTATATTTGTGGAACAGTTGTAAAAAACATATACAAAATTAACATCTACTAAAAATTCTAAACGAAAATATAATTTACTGTTCCTTGCAACGTGACTACTTTATTAACACGAATAAAAACCTGAACGAAACCTATTTGAATTATGGGAAATTAGTTATTGTGCTCCTACCTAAACTACTGTGGTTGCTGCCAATCTCTAGAGAGGGCAATTCGGGCGGGGGTAATTTGGTATACTATTAGTACCAGGATGTGAATTTTTAGAGACACTTTTTGAAAAAAAAAATAATGCTGAATTATGGGTATCCTTTTCTGCCATTTTGCCTCTGCTGTATAATCGGTACCATATTCTCAACCAATTATTGGGCATTCCCGTGAAATGATACTTGAGAGGAAAGATTGAGGTGCCCCAAGATCTAAGGCACCTTCTAAAGCATTGCCAAATATTGTTGAAAGAGGCTTCTTGATTTCTTCCTAAAGTATATTGAGAAATATTTTCTATCTTATTCACGGAGCTTGGTCTGAAATATTTTGCAGGGGGTAATCCAGCCCCCATGATGTCTGCTCGCTTGCCCTTCGCAGGGCAACATTTTTATTTTTGCCCTATTTGCAGAAGGCCCTGAAAATCCTCTTTACCTCCCTGTAAACGGCACTGAATTGCGAAAGTAAAACTGTTTTAAAGTTTCTGTCAATACTGGACTTGACAAATTTGAATGTCTATACAATGATTGTGTTCGTTGAATTGAAAAATTCAAGAAAATATTTACTTCAAGCAAATGTTGTCCATATACCAATGTCAGTTCGAGTGATGTAGAAATTGTGCAAACGGCAAATTAGTGACTGTCGAGCGTGCGGTGTCCGAAGGGGCTTCTCTTACTGACAGCATCTTGGTACTGGTAGTCTCTTTACCAGACGGAGGCTCGCTGTATCTGGATATGGAGTCGAGGCCTCATGCGAAGCAAGCGATTTGCATTGTCAACAATTTAGGTCATATCTGTGTATTGCTTTAGACGAATATCGATGCGATTGAAATGAGTACCAAATGTCATTGGTAAACAGAACAGTGAATTTTGCTCTAATATAGACCAGCACGTTTCTTTAGATTTGTTTGTTTCCATCCTGGGACTTTGCTGAATTCATTTCGGCTCATGCGGAATACAGCCTAAAATTGAAAAAATATGGTTATAAGAAACAGCACGTAAAACGTTGAAAACCAAATACCCTGGGTACCAAAGGCTTAAAAATAAAAATAATAAAAGAAGAAAGGAGGAAGAAAAAACGTTTTCCCTCCTTTTTTATTTCTTATTTCTAATTTTGAGGCTCAGGTACTCGGGGTAAAAACTAATTGAAATAAAATTCTGTCCAAAAGCAAATGTCCCATTGCAGAAAAAATCAATGCTACTTGTCCGGTTGTTATTAATGAGGGTCGGTCCAAAGCTTCCGAAGAGCAAATTAGTCTTGTGCTGAGTTTTAAAATTTAAGGTGAATAAAGTGAATATAATAAAATCTATAAGTTTCGGACGATAAAAACTTCGGAAAAAATTCTGCTCGAAACTTTCTTTCCGAATCACCTTTTGTGTACCAAGTGTCCGAATTTTTTTGTTAAAATTAGGTCAATTATATGCGAACATAACTTATTTCAAGCGAAATATTTGACCACCAAGTTTGTTTATGATTTTTCAAAAAGGGTCCGAAACTTTTTGTCGGAAGTTTTTTGTCCGAAACTTCTCCGTCCGAAGCATTTCGACGTTAATGGAGCTGAGATTAATTCTATTGACATTTCTTACAAGCACCACAAAGATCTGAAAGCCCAATTCCCTTCGCTTTAAAAATAAGCTTAAATTGACCTTCAAATGCTTCGTTTTAAAATGATAATTGCTGAAGTGGAATAGTGTTAAAAACTAGAAGTTTAGTTCCATTTACCATTTTTTTAAATTTAGCAAGCTCATAAAATTTTTAAATTTCAAGATGGTATTTGATGCAACTGTACGCAACAAGATATCGTCTAAGAAAAATATTGGTAGTGTATTATATTTTTTTGGATTTTCCAAACGCCAAATTAAACAAACAACAGCGGCTAGAGATATTTAGTAAGCCCAATCTGCTTGTTCAGGCAACGATAACGCTTCTATTTGAGGCTGAGATACATTTAATTTCGGAGACTCCAGAGGGGGGCTTAAAAGATAAGATAGGGGACTAATTAGAGAGGGGGGCTTATTCATAAAGTCAAACGACAAGGCTATAAACGACAGCTTTTTAGGTCTTTTACCTCATATTTTGCGGAATCAACATACACTTTTACGAGTCAAATACATAAATTCAATGCAGTTGTAATCCCAAACAACTATATCAAAATTAAAATCCAAACTCTTTTTAGCTACTAAACGGAAAATCTTTGGTATCCTCTCGCATTTGATATAAGTGGGGGGGGGGGGGTTAATAGAGAGGAGGCATATTTAAAATTTTGACTCAGAAGAGAGGGGCTTATCAGAGAGAGGGGCTAATTAATAGAGAGGGGGGCTAAATAATAGAGAGGGGGGCTTTTACGGTATGTATGATGGTAAAATCATCCCTGAGCAATGTTTAGGTAATACATATATCTAGCCTGCGTGCAGCCTCAACACTCCTCCAACAAAGTATACCTTGGCGGAGGAGTGTTGAGGCTGCACGCAGGCTAATATATATCCTACTTTTTCAATTATCGTACATTCCTGCAAAGCTGCAAAGATTGGTGTTCAAATTTGCACAACCAACGTTGAAAATGACAACAATTATAAAATTCACTTCGATTCAGTTTATCTTATTTCGTACATTATTGTATGTTTTCTTAACAAAAATCTGCAAACCATTCTTAATTTACTTTTGCAGCTTCGTAATCGGCGGTAGAAATCCATTTGTTAGCAAACGCATTTAGTTTTGTATTTGTAAGTGAACGGAAAGCAATATATGCTATTGTTACAAAATCTGATCTTGTTATCCAACCTCGTTCCCAGGGTATTCTTACGTCATACGCTGGTCACAAAGCCGAGTGCACACCCTGGTAGACGTGACTAAGATTAACAGCCATTCTGGATATATGATTGGCTAGGTAGTCTTATTATGGGACCTCGAATAACAACAACAAAGTAACATTGTAATGATTGCTGCTTGGTAATTAAATTATTTTGTTGTTATTTGAATAATTAGTAAGTTTTCGAGAAATAATGTGTGTTTCCTATTGTTTTCGAATAACCAATCAAATTGCAGAATGGCCACTTGTATGCCAGAGTAGAGGTAGAGTAGCGAACTCACTCTGGGGACGAGATTGCTTGTTATCTCACCCAATGAAGCATGGTGGGATACATAATGTCTTAGACTTAGGATGTTCTTCCTTGTTGGATCACTGCACAGCATTTAAACGAATAACAATGAAATATTTGCACCTTGTGGCTAAAACAAACATTAATCTTTGTACTGACAGTTTGTTTTCCCATCTTCCAGCACTGAAAACGTGAATTTTGATTGTTTTGCCATCATGGTCTTATTTAGGCCATCCGCCATTACTATCAAAATGACTTTGTAAAAGTCGCATAATTTAGTCCCATTTCTGTGTATGTATGATTATGAGTCGTAGTTACAGCGTCGGGCGGGTCTACCGATAGCGATAACTACGATGTTGTAATCAGTTTAATGACGTCTTAGAAGCTTCGACAAATTGTTCACTTACTTGGAAGTCGTCATCAGAGAGATAGCTATCCAACTTTGATGGATTGACTCCTTCTGGTAAAGGTCGCTGCGTTAGTTCTTCTATTGAGAAATACTCCCTACGAGATAACAAAGGAAGATTTTCACAAATTCATCTTCAAACATAATACACCATTCAACACCAGGGGTGGCGCCAGGAATCTTCCGACGGAGGGGCTAGAACTTCCGACAGGGGAGCTAAAATGGCGAAAAATGCTGTTTTCGTACGTCAATTTACCAAGTTTCCTCCGACGATAACCCAAAATTTCCTCCGACGGGGGGGCTAGATGCTTCCGACGGGGGGGGGCTGTAGCCCCCCTAGCCCTCCCCTGGCGCCACCCCTGTTCAACACAAGGCGGGGGGGGGGGCATTGAGATTTTCAGATCGGCAGATCGAGAAAATATTTTAAGACGGACTTTGGATTTTTGCAACATTTTTCTTGGATTCTCGGATCTCCAATCGAATTTCGAATCAAACTTGGGACAGAATGAAATATGAATAAAACTTTAAGTCCTCGCAGAGTGGATCCGTAAACACCAATCAAATTGCTGGAATTTAGAAGAATTTACTTTTTAACCAATCAGGAGGCGCTATTCAGGAAGCTGTTGTTGCTGCAAACAAGGGCTATTGTTGACGTAAAATAAGGGCTATTACTAAAATAGGGGACGGGGAACCGGGGAACGGGGAATCGGGGAATCGGGGAATATGGAAACGGTAAGAGTTATCGGTATGGAGTTTGCAGCGTTGTGGCTGACGCTGTCATCATTCGGTATGACTTTCAATTTCAATAACAAAATTTTCAATTTCAATTTTGTGTAGGTATATTTTCAGCTAAAACTACGATATGAAATACTGCAAGTGATGCTACTCATACCGCAGAATTACTTTTAACATAATCTATCCTAAAGAAAGCATATAAAGAACAATATTCCTGACGAAGACATATGAAAAGAACTCTGGAAAAGATTTTCGAGCCATATGCCCTGACATTTTCCAGCCATTTATGCAAGAAAATTTCAATGTTTAAGAAAAACCCACATTTACTAAACACTACAGCTTGAACACAGACACAATTTTTCCAATCGACTATTCAGAGAAATATGTCAACCAGGCCCGTAGGAAGGGGGTGGCAAGGGGGCTCGTGCCCTCCCCCCAATAATTTTGAAAACAATGGTGCCACGTCACAAGTATAAATAAGATGTATTGCTCTCTATTGTTTTGAGAACAAAAGCCCCCCCCCCAATCGGCAGCTGCTTCCTACGGCACTGATGTCAACTAAGAAGCAGCCTAAGAAACATGAAAGACAAGCTATTTTGACATTCTGTCAATCACATGCTGCTGAAATAAGCCAATCACAATCTTAGGTNCCCCACATTTACTAAACACTACAGCTTGAACACAGACACAATTTTTCCAATCGACTATTCAGAGAAATATGTCAACCAGGCCCGTAGGAAGGGGGTGGCAAGGGGGCTCGTGCCCTCCCCCCAATAATTTTGAAAACAATGGTGCCACGTCACAAGTATAAATAAGATGTATTGCTCTCTATTGTTTTGAGAACAAAAGCCCCCCCCCCAATCGGCAGCTGCTTCCTACGGCACTGATGTCAACTAAGAAGCAGCCTAAGAAACATGAAAGACAAGCTATTTTGACATTCTGTCAATCACATGCTGCTGAAATAAGCCAATCACAATCTTAGGTTTGCATTAATGCTATTGTTTACTTCTTTCTGTTGTTGAAAACTGTTTATGCTTAATTTCAGATGCTTTTATAACTCAAGTGTTGAAAAGCTTGCGCAGTGATTTTTTAACACACTTTGCAAGAAGGACAGGCTGTTTATTCTGAAAAAATCACTCCAAGGAGCAAAGGAGAATTTTAATTTTGAGAGATGAATTTCTTGAAGGTTCTTTATCTCTTCCAAGCATTTACACGATACACAAGTGGGAATCATGCATATTTCTACACTTCACAGAACGGAGATGTCGGGGAGCAAGGCAAGCCAAATTTCAGAAGTCTTCATCGTTGCAGTTTAAACAAGGATTGCTCTGACATTGCTAAAGACAAGAAGACCGGCGAGTTGAAGCAGATTAAAGGACAGAAAGAAAAAGAGAGTGCACTCAAAGATGATAAAGTGATTTGGACGAAAATACCTCTGATAGGTGAGCTAAACAAGTTACAATAAAGCAACAAGTTTAAGACCATAATATTTTCGAACAAATGAAGCGTCCGAGAATTTAACTCTCTGAAATTTTGAAGTTACCTCAGTACTGCAATCCACCGCAATTAGCATAGATTTTATGATCTGGTGTCATCAAAACCTCAGTTGTTTTTAAAATGGGCTGTCAAGTGTCAATAGAGAGTTTGTCCCTGAAATCCTCGCTTTATACCTGTTATCTTTTCATGTCTTCATGAGGAAACTCATTTTGTACCGGCTGAGTAAAAGAAGCCATCCAGGGGACCGCAGAGAGGTTTTAAAGTGGAGGGCTGAATTGCGAAGGAAGCGAGGAAAAAGTGGTGGTCAAGGGGCTAAAAATTGTTGAGACCACGCTACGCCCTTCAGAAGGTTGGATAACGCCCTTTTTTGGAAATTAAAGGCTCTCTTTATCCTCATTCATATAGACTGAGACTGTATGTATTACTTGAAGTAGGTAATAAAAATACATGTGAGTAAAACATGTATTACTTCATTAAAACATATAATTCTTCAAATAAGACCAAAGACCAAAGCCCGGTTTTTAGCTGTTGAGAATTTACATCCAAGAGTTCTAGGAGACGATACTTTTCTCTGACTTGAAACTCGCCGTCTTTTTAGAAAATCGTCGACACATATGACTTGTCCTTGTGATGACTTCATTCTCAACAAACAACAATTTCTCTTTTTGTGAAAATTCTAAACCGCATCTCTGAAAAAAGAGCCCCTGCTAGCCCAATGGCTGCTGCGCGGTCCCTAAGCAATCGGCTAGAGTGCAGTTTAGCGGTTGGCATTCGAATGTTGCGTTGTTGTATGTCATACGGTCAGGGTTATAGTTAGTTTTAGAAAAGAGTTTTTAGCTTTATAGGGTAAGTTAGGTTTACTTAGGGTAAGTTAGGGTAAGTTAGGATTAGTTAGGGTAAGTTAGGGTTAGTTGAGGGTAAGTTAGGGTTAGTTTAGTTAGGGTCAGGGGTTTGTTTAGTTCAATATCTGCAAAAGGAATATGACATTTAGCGCCGCCCGCTAAACTGCACTCGTCCCCATTGATCATCAATTGAATCTTATAAATAGCTGGAAAATTGCAGGCTTGAGAACCTACTCACTAGGTACTTTGTAAAAAAATCATTCGTCATTTCATTCTGTTGCAATTGATGTCTTTAAACTATGTTATCTCTTTTAATATCCCCCTAGAGATGTACCCAATTCAGAAAGAAAATGAAAGATTGATTGCAGTGGGAGCGAAAGATGATAAATTTGCTTCGGTAACAGTGAACGTGCCTCGTGGAAGTTACACAATTAAGCTGATTTACCATTCTGGCTTCCTCAGTTGTTGTTGTGTAGAAGATGATCCCTCCAAAGCCAGAACAAAATTTGGTTGCTGGAGCTGGAGCCCAGAAAAGAACGAAATTTCTATTGTCGTAACTGACAGCGAAAATAACATTCTTCTACCCAAGGGAAAAGGCTACTCCCATGACGGTCACGTTAGCAACTCCCAGTTTGTCCTATTCAATGACGTCATTCAACTACATCCGGGACAGCAGTTGCGCATATGGTACAAACAAGACCTCGAAAACAACTCTGAGGAGAATAACAGTGGAATTTCAAAATTCCAGTTCGTAGTTTTGCAAAACTAAAAATGACATTTACTTGCACAGAAAGGACTATAAGCCTCTGCACTTGCTGTAAGTTAGAATAATAATGAGGACAATTGTGTCCAATAATAATTGAATAATAATTTGGAGAAGAAATTTTGTCTTAAGTTAAGGCGATTTCTTTGCTTAAACAGAAGAAATCATGATACAGTAACTGCCATTATTTTTTCGTGACATTAAAAAACCATTATCATGTCTCCTGGAGCTCTTCTATACGCAGGAGCTGGGAGATCGGAAGTTATGAGACGCGCTTTGTAAGTCAAGTTTCTCAGCGATGTCATTAACTTTGTGGCTCTTATTTGGATTCCTTTTAATGAATGGATGTCTTTTAGAGGCTCGTGCTCCATACCACATTGGCAGATTCTAATAAGGTGCTATTTAAAGAAGGACAACGATAACATTTCACAGATCTATCTAACTCGTAGCAATACTGAAGGGGTAGAATGGGATTTGGGATTTACCAAAAGATACGACCAGGAAATTGGGTTTAACCCTAATTTTACCGGGCTTTTTTTGAACTAACATAGCCGGGGGGGGGGGTTCTTTCCACCCCCCTCTATAAATCGCCTTAGACTAATGGTAGATCATTCAAACTTGGAAAGGGCGTAGTAGTAACCATTCTTAGCTGATTGGCAGATTTGTGTGTGGTCACCTCATTAGATGACGTCACTATGACGTCATAATGTTGAAAAATGTCAAAATATATGTTTCTCCAGCTAATTCGTTTTAAAAACGGAAAAAATATCATATAATTCGTTTTTTTTTCATCTTATTTGCCGTTTTATTCATTCCTAATTGAAAAATAATATCTGAAGATGTTTTTAGACTGTTATTTTGGAAGAAAATGACAGACATTGATGACGTCACAACCACGAAATTGGTTTTACGACCAAAAATAATTGATAATAACTTGCCCAAAATACTTTAAATGTATTGCAAAATGCAATTCTATGCATTTTCTACAACTTCCGCTGGGAAAAACTTCAAACTTTGCAAATTTTACCCAAAATGGCGGCACATATGACGTCATCATTTAAAAATGCTGATGTTAGCAAATTCCATTGTTCTTGATATCAAATGATATCAAAGGTATAAAAATCAACATTTGAAACTAATTCTGGTTGTAAAAATATCAAAAACATATATTATTTCAATACAATCTTCCAAATATGGTAGTATCATCTGTTACGCGACTCCCATTGTTCAAAAATTTTATTGTCAAAATGTAGCTAATAGATAATTAGTAATTGTCAGAAAATTGGAGAGTCAAAGCTCATGCTGTTAATAAATGCTCTGCAAAAAACCGACAGGGGGGTGGAAAACACTCCCCCCAGTCAAATTAGGGTTAAAGTTGGGACTGGGATTTGATGAACTGTCAACGGCAGGGACAATAAACTGGGATGGGATTGGATCACCGACTACATATCTACAAACATGTGACTGGGGGATTTATCGCAAAATAACACCTCCCTTCACTTCAGGACCCTCAATATGGCAACACTAAATTACTATTTACTTAAATTAAAATATCTTTAACCAAGCTTTTGAACTTGGCAATAGTGAGAATGACAATAGCAGTATTTCAAAGTTCAATGAATTAGCAATATTGTAATAGCACAACAGCACCAATTAATTCGTATGTATGACATACCGGGAGAATAAAAAACACTTGCACCTGTTGAAAAATTGTGGAAATTAATGTAATACACCGATCTCAAAGATTCTTGTTTTAATCTGTCGGTAAAAAACTAGGTATCTATCGGTTGAGTCAGAAAAATGTATCAACTCTTTGAAAAATTGTACAAAAACTATGACACCGGTTTGAAAAATTGCTGCTCCAGGGTCTAACTTCATTTTGAGGATTTATTCATAATTTACAATGCATCATCTTAATCTCAAATGCAGAATTCTTGAAAACGAACTTCCGTGGGCTTTGCCTAAAACTATAAGTGATCGACTATAAGGGCTATAAGTGATTGGCTCAATTTGATCCATGTTTCAACAATTAAAATGGTAAAATAATGTTTTTCTGAGGCCAGGCATTGCTTTCTAATGATACGGAAGTCGTTGAAATGTAATTATACTTTCCCATCAATGCTGGGCATCAAAAAGTCAAAACCTACATGATAGTGAACAGGCTATTTT
>REGM01000425.1:153310-168816 GCA_004194415.1 Aurelia aurita
GAGATTTTCAGATCGGCAGATCGAGAAAATATTTCAAGACGGATTTTGGATTTTTGCAACATTGTCCTTGGATTTTCTGATCTTACTATCCAATCCAATTTCGAATCAAACTTGGGACAGGACGAAATATGAATGGATTTCGGGCAAATGTTAGGCCCCCGCAGAGTGGATCCGTGCACACCAATCAAATTGCTGGAATTCAGAAGAATTTACTTTTTAACCAATCAGGAGGCGCTATTCAGGAAGCTGTTGTTGCTGCAAACAAAAATCGCTTCAAATCACCCAGAGTGCTCGTAGCTGCGATAGATTCATTTTGTTTGTACAGAGGAAGATTACTGCTTGACAGGTATGTACTTTGCTGTTAGTAGGTCAGGGAAACATAATTCTTTGTAGTAACAGTTGGTTTTCTAATGTTCATGCTCTCTAAACTAGATTTTGAAATGATTTTGTAGCAGGAAGTTGGTGTACGAAAACTCCCGCAAGTTTAGGACAATTTGAATAAGTGTGGCCAATTTCATAGCAATGTTATGAGTCCTTATTGACCGAAGTGATATCAACAAATAAAAAAATGCAGGGAAACAAGGGAATCAAGGTCGTAAGTCTAATAGCAGCAATTATATCTGTCTTATTTATTTCCTACACCTAAAGCCCCGTTTTCCCACTATTTGCAGTGGGAACTGCTTTCCTGCTTTCCAACCCGATTCTCAAGCATATATTTGTTTAGACTCAATACATGTCGTAGTTTCGCTCTTTTGACTGAACTGATATCGCTACAACCACGGCCTCACTGCAGCGACAACAACAACAGCAATTCAATGAGCGTAAGTTGAGGGTCTTATGCAGTGAGGCTAATACTTGTTGCGCAGCAGCATCAATCTTGCTCAATTTCGCCAACTGGATGGATTTTCCGATTTCCGATTATCCGCTGTTAGCTAGCAATTCAATGCAACAAGCCAATACACGGTCGAAACAGGGACCAAGGTAATTGCTGTGGATAACTCACTGTTAGTCTTTGGAACCATGTCTTGTTGTTCCCTGAAACGCAACTAAGCCCCCGAGAATGTGGCGGGTTTCAACCTGGTAACACATGTCAAAGTATTTAAAAACAAAAAACACAGCAACTGACCTTGTGAAGCCTTCTAGTTTCTTCGTTAACAACTGAGGCTTGTCGCTATCTTCTCTGCCATCCTACCAAGGAAAAAACCAGGTCATTAATAAAAGATTTAGTTTCATTGTTTCGATAATTACAAAATGTATTATTTTGAATTTCTGACCTCTTCTCGTACTAAAGTCATTTCAAACTTGTATAGGAAAGCTCAACAACAAGTTAACAACTTAGAAGTTTTCGATGCAGGATTACATAAATGAGTACTGTGATACATTGTTTAGGGAATAGAAAGTCGATCCTGGGACGCTGATGTGTTTATCATAACATTTTTACGTCAAACAGTTCTTTTATAAAGGAGTACTGTCATGCAGCTGATTGGCTCCTGAAAACAATGGGGTCCTATTGTTGTACAAACAGGCGCCATATCCCATTGTTTTTAGGAGCCTATCAGCTGCATGGCAGTAGATGAAAGGAGGTTGGTTTCAATTCACAACTACGGCGCACTGCATAGCCTCGTTTCCACTGGGAGATGATTATGATTTTAAAACAATGGCGATAAGACGATAATTTTTTATCGCTACAAGAACCAGTTGCAATGACTGTTTCTACCGGGCTTCAATCACGACAATTACCTACTGGAAATGAGGCTTTATTTGGGATTAAAATTTGGAATCGACCAAAAATGTTGAGATCAACGATTGTTCAGAGGTGTTGTTGGATGACATTGGATCGCTTTGACGGGTCAACCAAAATTTGTTGGCATTGTAGGAGCACACATAGTACCAACAGGGCCGCGGAGAGGATTTATGGGCCCCCGGTCAGAATGAAATATTGATTCCTTGCAATACAAAAGATACTTGGTACGCCGAATGAACACTCATCTAGGGGGTACGGGGTACCCCGTACAAATTTTCTTGTCCTCCTGAAAAAAATTTGAAAACTAAGGTTGCTAGAATCGCTCTGGTGGCCATTTTCTCCTGTAGATACACTTTTCATATCAACAAAATAGCCGGCCATTATGCAGAAGAATCATAATCTCAAAGAACGCATTTCTTCAAGAACATACATGAAACACAGATTGACGATTTATGGGCCCTTATGACAATGGGCCCCGGGTTTTTGACCCCCTCTGACCCCCCCTCGCCTCAGCCCTGAGTACCAATCAAAGGACCAACAACTTAAACAACATGGAACTCAGGCTCAGTGCATTTTTCGCCAACAATAGTTAAGTGAATGTTGGCTGAATTGTTGGGTCGTTAGGCTGGGGCTTGAGAATTTTGCATGGGCAATGAAAACGGCACAAAGAGTAAGAACATTTTGTTGCTCGGCAAACAACGGGTTGTCTTAGCTTTGAAATGTATAGTTTCCAAGGCATGTGCCTTTTAAGGTGCCATCGATGATTACGAAGGCTTGTCTCCCTTTAAAGGACAGACAGACCGCAAGTAGGGTTTCAGCACTGACATAGCCTGCGCGCAGCCGAAACACTCTGATATCTTCAGGGCGTGCCAAAAAAATGTGCCCTGTTTGTGCGGCAGCTGTCGAGGAGTTGTAAGTTACATTGTCTTGTTTTTTATACAGTTGCAAAGAATAGGCTTTAACTTAGAATTTGAGACCTTGTTTGAGTCATTCTAACGAGTGGTTGCTGATTTCTGGCACAAGAAAGTCAAAATAAGTGGTTGCTTCATAAACAGCAGTTCCTTTGTTTTCCAACAATGTCAAACTCAAGTAAACATTTCAAAAAAACGGTTTTAGCACTGTAGGCAACATTAGTAACTCCGTTTTCAAATGTAGAAAAAGTTAAATACAACGCTAGAACCCTTTCGTTCAATACTATTCAATAGTTACTTGATGTAACTGTACGCAAAACGGAACAATTGAATATACAGCTCCTTCATAGGAGCCGCACAAACAGGGCACAATTCTTAGGGACATCCTGTATGACCTCTCAATCACTCCAAACCTTTTTTCTTCAGGCAATGCGTTTGCGTTCCAAACAACAGCTGAACTTGTGGCCTCGTAGTTGCCTGTTGCCTGCCACTGTTAGTCAATTGAACCAATCAGATAGACTGACGATAAGATACCAGGAGCTTAATGCAAGCAAAAGTAGTAAGGGTAGCTTTGTTGCTACCACAACTCCCTATGTTCGAACGAAATTAAAGTTGCGAAGACACCATAGGAGTTAGCGTCCAGTTTCCGCGGCTGCTTAAGGAAATGGAAGTTCAAGCAAATATGTAAGCCTGTTATGGGCGAAGACCCCATGTTATGTGGGCCAGGCTTACTGATGCAAGGATTGACAGTCTGCAGGTGTACTATGGGAAAGCCATCAGGGAAAATGTAAATAGCCTGCAGTCAATGAAGAATGCTGTCAATGCCATTTGGCACCACACTCGCTCTACAGATGAGAGCCCTCACCATCATCTTTGCCCAGAAGGAGAAACGTCATGGTGTGGTTTTCAAAAAGATCTTGCAAATGGCACAGAAGTCTACCACCATGACCATCCACTGCCTGAAGTAATAGCAGAAGAAATTAGACCAACTTTTGATGCCCTATCAGCTGAAAGTTTACTTGAAGCATGTCTTCATGGTGGGACACAAAACCAAAATGAAAGCTTCAATGCCTTGATCTGGCAGCGTGCACCAAAGGAGTACCACTCAAGCTTGCCAACTGTGGAGCTGTCAACATATTTGGCAGTTGGCCACTTCAATGATGGTGCCCAATTCATGCCTGTAGTCCTGGAAAAACTTGGTATCAAACCAGGCCGATATTGCCAGGCAGCATGCAAGAAATCTGACAACAAACGCATACAAAATGCACTATACAAAAGCTCAGAAAAAGTAAAGAAAAGAAGAAAAGCAATAAGAAACAAAAAGAAAGGCTACAGTGATGCCCAACAAGAGCAGGAAGGGCCCCAATATGCATCTGGAGCCTTTTAAGGCCTCAACTGTTTAAAACTGGACACTGTCATGTTGTTCAATTTAAAACTTGATTTTCCCGAAAACGCATTTTTTACCCGATAGCAGTTTCTTCTTGGGTGATAATTTGGGATAGGGTAAAGATATCAACCTCAAACTTTCAGAAGATGTTGCTAACACATAGAGCTATGAAGTAGACTACAAAAGTCTAATTCACTAATGTATGTCTGATGTAATTCTGGTTTCTGTAAAGTTGCTCAGGTTGTTTTTAGTGCAAAACTTTACAAGATGGCATGGGTACTCAGACACTGTCAATTTAGGTGATTGTAGTCTATCTCACAGTTCCAGTAAAGGTTTATACCTGTAGAAAATTTGAAGCCACTGGCTTTTCTGAGAAAAAAGTTATGATCCTTTCCATATTAGCAAATTCCGCGTGCTCGGAAAAAGGCGTGGTCAATTTTTGGGCGTAGCCAATTATTCAGACAAGTATTTGATTAGGTTTTCAAATTTTTCTATACAAAATGGGTGTCTTGTGTAAATGCAATGCAAGTTTTACTCATTTTTTCACGTTTTGGCTCTCTAACAGAAACTATAAAATTGGAGATTTTTGACTATTCATCCCCCTTAAAGGCATTTCAAACAGTGCAATAGCTCTACTAAATCCGTTGGGAAAATTGAAGCAAGGCCAGGGACGCCGGACAGGGCACATTTTTAGGGGGGCAAAACTGCAAGTTTGAGGGCAAAACAATGGGAAAATAACATACCTATTTAGGCCATTTTCGAGAGNCTCACAGTTCCAGTAAAGGTTTATACCTGTAGAAAATTTGAAGCCACTGGCTTTTCTGAGAAAAAAGTTATGATCCTTTCCATATTAGCAAATTCCGCGTGCTCGGAAAAAGGCGTGGTCAATTTTTGGGCGTAGCCAATTATTCAGACAAGTATTTGATTAGGTTTTCAAATTTTTCTATACAAAATGGGTGTCTTGTGTAAATGCAATGCAAGTTTTACTCATTTTTTCACGTTTTGGCTCTCTAACAGAAACTATAAAATTGGAGATTTTTGACTATTCATCCCCCTTAAGGAAATGGAAGTTCAAGCAAATATGTAAGCCTGTTATGGGCGAAGACCCCATGTTATGTGGGCCACCCGAAAATGACAGCGAGTCATCGAACCATTTACGTTGAAAGGTTTGGCCAAAGTAAGAGCACGGGCCAAAGGCCACCGTTGTAGGAATCTCGTAGATATAAATGTTAACCTAAGTTGTCTATTCACTTTTTTCCTCTGCAGTAATGCTAAACTTGATATATTTGTCCTTTCGGCTAAAAATAAGACTCATAAACCAACGCTTAAAAAATTTTAGGAGGTCCATTCGGATGTAGATGGCTCAAACGGCGGTAACGTTTGGAGACTTTTGGTCAGCACCAAAACCATTATAGGTTTTTCTTTGATTAATGAATGAAAAAAATTGCAACTTTTCTGTGACAAAACTGCTAGTACCTTGCTCTCGAGGTGCATAGGTCTATATTCTGAGATCATTTCTTGGCGGGATCTTATATCATATTCCGAGCACAGAATCCCTTATTCCCTAAAACCGCTGGAAAGGCCTCCTTCGTGTGTCCTGTTTCGAGCCGTCTCTCTTTTGTGGCAATGTCGCGTTGACTCTAGCGATAAAGTGGCTTTACTGTACGCAATACGTTTACCATGAAATAATTTAGGACCGTTCACCTATGCGAAATAGCAGATAAAGTCGACAGAGCCGCACGAGATCTAAAAAACGAACAGCAAACGTATAATATTTGATAAAACAGAAAATCTTAAATCTTAAAACATAACGGGAACATAACGTAAAATACGAAGGGCCCAGCCCATGATCTTCTACAAACGTAGACTTGCTGTAAGTGTCGTTCGTTTAGTCAGGCAAATGTCCAACAACCATTGAGAAATGAACAAGTGAAGCGAGCGTAGCACTTGCTATTGATTGTTATTTCGAAAAGCCAAACGAAAGAGACTTGGAGCAAGTCTACTACAAACTATGAGGAGGCGGAAAGGCTAACAGATTCAACCAAACACAAGCCAAGAAGTAGAACTATGAAAATTCGACTTATTTATATAAATCATATATAGTTTTCAGGTAGAAAAGTGAACTTTGATGAGCAACTTTCACAGTAACAACCCGCATAAAAGAATATGAACCACCACTTTTTGAGCTAGCCTAGCAAAGGTTTAGACTAGCTACACTAGTCCCTCAATTTCGCTGTTGTTGTTATTGCTGATGGCCAGCTCAATAGATCAGTTCTAAGGAGCATACAGAGATTGTGTTGTGTAGCCAGTCTAGCAAAGGTTCTTAATTCGGGGTTGGAGTAAAAAAGTGCAATTAAGAGAGCATACGCCAGGCAAAAACAATATAAATTACATTTAAAACTTTATCTGGCCACTCCGGCCACTTTATCTGGCCATCGGCCACTCCGTTCCGAAGTTATGGGAATATTTTCGAGAAGACCACTTCAAGAAACTTTCAGAAAATGGCCTAAAATCATGATCAAATTTCCCTCAATCTCCTCCCTCAATTTCTCAGTGGAACAAGAAACAAGATATTTGTCAGTTTTATAGCCTTGATATTAAAACAGTGTGCATTTTTCCTCACTCACTCGCTAGCCCTTTCCTGGCATAAAGGATGGGCAGCAGTCTCCCTAGCGTTGATCCTGGGGTTTATCAATGCCTGCCATTTCTCATCCAGTCGGGAAAGGCTTCCTGGTCATGGCTGGACTTGCCCAAGTCAAAGTCCAGGTCAGGCTAGAAAAGGCTTAAAATCTTTGAAAAGCTGGTGTAACTGGCTATTACATACTTCTTCGGATTTAATGGCTTAGAAAAAACTTTAGGTACTTAACTGTAATTCTAACATTGACAGTTTTGATATCTTAATTATTTTCAAATTTCCAGCGTTTTTTAAATTTACAGGTAATCTAAGCATACAAAAGTGGCTCAAGCCACTTGCTTGCAGCCAAATTCTAGCCTATCAGATATCAGTATTTCCTGTCGACGTAGATCAGTTACCCAAATATGGTTCGGCACGTGCCATGGCCTTTTGCCATTGCACGGCTATTTTTATCAATGACTTGTATATGCTTAGATTCCACTTAACGCGTTTGAGATTGCGACGTCATCAAATCTTTAAATCGTAAGCCAGTAGAGCAACAGTCTTCTTCTTCCACTATAATATTAACTATTTTTTCTAACATTTTTTCTTTTATCAGTTTTAAAGTTAGGATAGTTTCATATTTTTTTTAAATTTTGCTTGAATTATTTTCATAAAAAGAAAGATGCTGTAATTTTGAAATAATCAAGATATCAAAAAAGTCAACGCTAGAATTACAGTGAATTAACCAAAGTTCCTTTAAAAGGCATTCAACTCAAAGAAAGATGCAATAGCCATTTACAATAGCTTTTTAAAGACTTGAAGCCTATGCTATCATGGACTTGCCCAAGTCGTCTTGTTAGAAAGAAAGAGACTTGGGCAAGAAAGTCTCTTTCGTTCTAACAAAAGTCCAATGCTATCATGGCTAGAATAAGGAAACACCACTCGAGGTTTGAGCTCCCGCTGGACTCTGTCAATAACCACGCATAAATCAACAGGAAAGAAAAGGTGTTAAGCTCAATTCACATTTGATGCGATTTCTATTGTTCGATGCGTCGCGTGCGTAATCCAACTAAATCAAACTTTGTCGCATTGCCGCGTTTCATTGTTTTGTGGAATTGTGGAATAGAGTTCAACTAAGACCACGTTTACACCATACCGGTACAGTTTTGACCCGCTACAAAGTTTCTCTATAGATAGGAGGAACAAAAATGTTACGGACAACAGTGTAAACGGGAGGCTAATTCGTTGCACTTTTGTTAAGGTTCCAAACTAGGGACAAATCACTCCCTAGAAATCACGTACACTTTTTACAGAAATCCTTTTATTTTCTCGAGAAAGCCATGAAATCCTCTAGAAATCCTGTTTTTCTAGAAATCTCGTACCCTTCTTGAGGGAGTGATATGCCCCTCGGTTCCAAAGTTGTACCGATCAGTGTCAACGGGGTGTTGTCAGTGGACTTTACTCTCCCACCTGATTTCACAGACGCAAAAACCTTGCTCTTCAAGGTTCTCGGAGAAAGTTCTCGAAGGTACAAATTATGGTCCAAAGTAACAGTACCCATATCGAAATTACAATAAATCTTTAAACTAATTATATGAACAAATTTCTTGGTTGGTTCTACAGCCTATCTACAAAGATATTTCAGATAACTTTTGAAGAAACCGAAGAAACTCTTGGCCTAAATGATCTTCAAAGTAGTGTTTCTTGTATGTGGTGATGTGGGTTCTTACTGGGGATGACTATGCATAAATAGGGATGACTATGCATAAATAGGGATGAATTGAAAAGACAAAAAAGATTAACAGTGGCCTAAACATTTTACAAATTTATGTGAACAATAACAAATTCATGCAGCAAAAGCGATATTGGTCAACTGTGGTTTTGTAGGAACTATGATAGGTCTGTGGAGTGATGCTTTTAGGGTGGTTCTAAATGGGTTATGGGCTGCCATATTGACTGGGTTTCCTCCATTCCATTGAAAGTACCGCCTACTGGGGCAAGCCCATCTAGACAACAAATGGGAGATTGTGTGTTCATGTTATTCAACAAGAAACTCATTTATGGCATTTATAAGGTTATAAGAAATTGTAGTTTTGTGATAGCCAAAAGTGTGAGAAACACTAGCATGTACTACGTTTAAAAAGCAAACTTTTGAAAACTAAAAACTCAAAGCTTGTCAAGACAAGGATGTCATTGGGCTCTAATCTTGAGTAAAATTATCTACAACTGGATGTTTTAAGAGTTGTAGCATTCCAAAAGTATCTGTTTAGCAACTGTCGAAAGCTAAATGATCGTTTTGCACTCAAAAACTAAGTTAAATATCAGGAAACTTCTAGTACTAAGATATTGAAGTTTTCGTCAAAATTAAGATTCTTTAGCACCAAGGCTGAAAATGTTTCTTAAAAAATAACATGCACACTATTGTTTGATCAGGATTAGATCCAAAAAGGGGAAGCCATAAATGTGTCAAGTGTCATTAAGAAAAAGGACATCCTTCTACTATATACTAAAGGAGGAAACCTATGGTATGGTTCTTAAACATGAAAAAATCCTGAAAAAATCGAGCACAATGGGTTTGGCAAAATTGCGTTTATAAATGGAGGGGAGGGGGGGGGGGGATGGCACATACCACAGGACAAGATCAATGTCAAGTTGAGTCCAAAGTCTTGAATATTCCGTGCAAGTATGACCCCTATCAATACCTGATAATACATTGTGGCTTGAAAGGGAATACCATAAATTCATTTTGAGTTCATTTGGTCCTTGTAGTAAACTTGACACCTTATAATTCATTTGCCTCTGGAATATACATAGGCCATGCGTTTCCTTTACCAGTAACGTAAAAATTATTATCGAATTATCCCCATGAACACGTCATCCTTCGGACAGCATAAGGCCTGTTAATACTCAGCATCGTTCTTGATCAAAAGAAACAAAAATATAGGCCTAAATATTCTCTGATTCATGATCTATAACTCGCCCGTCAAATACTATTAGCATTTTTATAAATTCTAGGTTTTATAAAGTCAATATAGAAGTTCCGTCCTTCAGTAAATAAGTCCTTGATCATCGATCTGAAGGAAATATCTATCGAGTTGACATACATTATCAGAAATTCAAGATAGAAGCATAAAGCGATGCAGAAGGGAAGGTGTTCCGTTATGAATCGATCATAGTCGAAAAGTCTCTTGTTGTAGTCGTAAGTGCACGAGCCAGTTGATCTTATAATCCATGTCAAAATAAACTCCCATGAGTATAAAACGGTAACATAACAAACGTTTCTTGTTATTGCGCAAACTCTCCCTTTAAATCTTTTAAAATACATGAACTCCATAAACAGTGTGCCAAATCCGTATATGATCACAGTAAACAGTCTTAAACGCCCTCTCATGAAAGTCTCGCATTCTGTGATGAGTAAGACATCTTGAACGATGGCTGTTCGGTAATATGATGAGAAATACTTCTCGTACAGAACAGCATGAAAGAAATATATGAATACTCGTTTGAAAATATCCATTTTGTCGCCACGATCTTGCTGGTCAACCATGGTAGGGTTCAATCAACGTAGGCTGGTTGACGATGTTACATTTCAGCGAACTTCTCCGCTTTTAAGCACGATATTTCAAGGACTTATTACACCAGATCGATTTACCAGTCCATAAAGCAGTCCTTTAGCAGCAATCCAATGCTATATCCGCGTTATAATACCAGCTATTTGCGCTGCAATGGACGCAACCCTAAGCACTATTCCATTTAGGCCTACCGTTCGTCCAAGATTAAAGACATGCTCTATCTGGCGATTAAGAATCACAGCTTGGTTCAACAATCATTTTCACATTCTTCAAGACAATCATTCTGACAATGATAATAGGCTACCCTCCTAAAGCGGCTGTTAAAAACAATATGTATTATAGTCCTCTGATTGTTATCCTTTCCTCGAGCGGCTGTCGAGCGGCTGATGAAAACAATGAACCCAGCGGCTACCTTATGCAATTTTCAACCACTATAGTCTGACCACTATGACCGCTAGTGTCAAGAGATTACAACAAACCCTTCCCTCCCCGGAACGGGGAAACTGGGGCAGAAAATGGCCTAAAAGTAGACGATGATGCAAGAAATTTCCCTGGAGGTCTTTGTTGTTTGAAATATGATTTCAAATGAATTATTCTAAGGCCTAAAGTAAAGGTCAAGGAATGAAGAGTAGGCAAATCATGAGGCAAATGGTGTCAAATTGTCATGCCACGCGAACGGCCGGTGTTTAACGCCGTGTGGGGGCCGTCAGGAGGAAGTACCATTGTTTTATAACACATATAACCTCCCTCAGGGTCTAGCGTTATCATTCAAGGAATCGCAGTCCCAAGTTTGGTTCAGGTGCAAAGCGCACAAAATATCAAAAGAAACCCCTGTGCGAAGGGCTGCAAACATTTATTGGAGCTTGTCAAGCTTGTGTGCAGTTTCTTGGGACACCGGACGGTATACGATATGTTTTTGTTAAAGGAATTCAAAAGTACCTAGGAACTTTCAAAATCAAAACAAGTATACATGTCACTCAAAACAATGTAAAAAAATTTGTCAACACTGCACAGCCACCATCAAAGCTGTCAAAACAGCTTTACTTGACGTGGGAAAATCGAAGCTGAAATTACAAAAGTTCGTTAGCTTTTTAAATTCAGTTAGCCCCAGTTTCTTAATATTTGATAAATTGAGCCTGGAGCCTGCTTACTATGAGTGGCTTCATATAAAAAACTACTTGCACATATCGCCCTGTATAAATATTATAAAATCAAAAATCAAAATCATAAGTCAAAACAAGCACAAATAAAGTTTAGGAATGGAATGAAAGCATTGGGACGAGTGGAGTAAGTCTATGCAAGGGTTTTCTTGTGCAGTTTTTGTAACATCTCTATTTTTAGTGTCCTGTAACTGCCAAAAATATTCCATGTTCTCAGTCAAACCAACCACATAAGTCCATTCTGGTGCAAGGCCTCTTCTTGTGCAAAAATTTGGCGAGCCTGGATAGAAAGCATAGCCGTAAACAGCTCAAAATATCTAGGGGACGAAGAGGGGATATTTCCTCAAATCAGGTCAAAATCACAGTAAATTTAATTGTTTCCTTGGGATTTTTAGGGGGGCAACTGCCCCTGCAGCCCCTGTGCTGTGTACGACCTTGATAGAAAGATAGCAATGGCCCTTGCTGTAATCAATCCTGAATTAATCCCGACATTTGCTTGATCTTGAAAGATTTTTACGGGAAAATAAGCAGATGCTTTGAACAGCACAAAGAAAGAACTTTAGAGGAAAAAGCGACCACCACCCCCGAAGAGACAGAAAAATACCATCTGCCTTCGACTTTGGACGTTTCCTAAACATCTGCCAGATTCCTGCGATACTTTTCGCTCAAAAACTATATTTTCTGCCCAGCAGTGCACAGAAAGCCTCGTTTATGAAACCCAAGCCAGGCTTGGCTAAATCATGAGCGATAGGACACCGATTGTGTATCAGTGTAAAATTTGTGTCAGTGGTGAGCCACCTTAACCTATTGTTTGTGTGTTTTGAACTTATTTTTACTTGTAGTGTGCCACCTTATCGCTGGTCGGCGAATTTAAAAAATTTTGGTAGTGAGCCACCTTAAGTGCAGATCCACCTTAAAATTTACTTTTAAGGTGGATCTGAAAGTAATATCACTTCTTTGGACAAAATTTGGATTCACTTCGGACGATGAGTGTGAACCAACTTTCATGATAATTTCCACTAAAAATGGTGTCAGGCCCATGCCACAATGTGTTCACGTTTGTTGACAGAATCAACGAAAATACGGAAGCAGTGTCAACAAGCTTCATCCGTTGTTTGGAGGATCACGGGGCGAAAAACAAGAACGGGATTTGTAAAATTCCGCGCCTACCGTCACTGAAGCTTGAACTTAATTTTCGAGATCTTAATATTAATTCTGGATGTGCTATTTCTATTTGAAATAGTCTGGAATTGTTAACAAACGGCCCGCCTAAAGTCGAATGAGAGTATGTGCAGCACTACCTTAAAGATATTAACAGCTATTCGTAGGAGGTGCAGTGAAAGTATTGATGCCATTATCATTTAATAATTTCTATCATTTAATGGTCTACCTTATTAACATACATTCTCAGACTATTCCATAAAGATAGAATGGTACAGTCGGGACGACTGCACTTTAGTGGACCAGCTTTATGTCATATCTCTCGGGAACATGTTTGAAAAAATACCCTACTAACCCTAACTGAACCTTACCTTACCTTACCCTAATTAACCCCAACTTACCCTGACTAACCGTACCTTAAAAACAAATGACGGATATATAGCGCCTAGTTTCAAAATAGGACAGAAGATGTCTGAGTGGCTTCATTGTTCAGTACATTTGATAATCTCTCGAGGTCATCAAATACAATGGAATACAATAGGCTATATTTGGATTGCCCAGGCCCCTGATTTAAGTCGCCTTATATCTCCGTCATTTGTCTTTAATCTGACTAACCCGAATTTAAACTAAAAATCCCTTTTCAAAAACCTAACCCTAACCCTGACCTAAACCCTTACCCCATGACACATAACTTGACCATATTGAAAGTGCAGACTAGCCGGTACAGTCACTAGATTCGTACTGCAGGGTAACATTAGAAGTACTCCAACTGCGAGGAGGGTATCCCGTTGCATCCCATAGGATTCGGCCCTTACCTCCCCTAGTGATGTGCTAGATTATATTTCTAAGTTACTTGACTGAGCCACAAATGGAACTTAAAAACCTAGGGGCAATCGGTATTGTAGAGCATAGTTAGGGGTACCCAATCTGCTGCCAAAGGTGCGCTATCTAGACTACCGCTAGGGTACCATGTGATACCCTTTTTGAAGTGCTGCAAATAAACAAACTATAGCAGACAGATAGTTTCGACCATACCCTCAAATCAGGGAAGAACTACACAGCATACCCAAAATTCCGGGTCGAGCTTCCAAAACGGACCCAAAATACGCAATACGTTCCCATATGAAAACCCATGGTGTGTACCCTCCTCCCTTTAGGGTTGTGGGTAACAGCCGTGGGGCAAGCACCACTAGATATTTAAGCAGATAACTGATATTTCTGATTGCATAACCAGATGTTATCGTTCATGCACACATTATGCTTTTGTGAATTTCCTTCAACCTTTTACCATCATTTGATTTCTGTAATGAGCTTTAACGCTGATTTTATTTCGGAATATTTGGAAACATTGTAATTCTTGGATTTATTAACCATATTGTGGATTAAAAATTGCATTTAGTTAGATTTTTTCTTATCTCCTTAAGTTTGCAATCAATATTCCCAGTGAAAACAAACCACTAAATTCAGTTCCTTGTTAATTTTGGATCCAAGACGGGACTTGATTAAATATAGTGTTCAAGAGGACATTATTGTAACAATACACTACACTAATATCTGATTTTGCACATGGAAAGTGATCTAAACCCGCAACTAGCCTTACGATCTGACTATAAGCCAAGGCGGCCAGCCACGTCTAGTTTTTGTCTTACCAATCAGAGAGTAGAGAGAGCCCAATACACACTCAGATTGGCTAATTGATAGAAATAGACCAAACTCTTTTAATCCGGTTGAACAAAGACAAACAATGCGAAACGAGGCTGACCGGAAAAGCCCTTAGCGCAGTTTCTTAACACCCCAATTCAGGTAGCCCTTAGCGCAGTTTCTTAAATTTTGAAATATCGAGCCTACAGTTTCTCACAGGTGGTTTCTTATAAAAAAAATACATGCACATGGTATTAAGAAGCTAGGTTCCCTGACCCACGAATGGTTGGTGAATTGATTGAAAACAGTGTATGGGGTGGGGAGTTTTCCTATTAGGCAAGCCAAGTTGGAAACAACTTGTTGAGGGTCTTCCCACGTGACGAGTAGTTTTCGCGCCATTTGTGAAGATGTCAATTGCACACTCGTCAGAAAACTGTTTTCAAGACAAGACAAGCAAGTGTTGGAAGTTGATGTTGTGAAGAGGAGGATTTTGTGATTAATTTACTGGATAATTGTTTGTTTACATCCACTAACCAAATGGACTGTGGATTGATAAACATTCGTGGAAACCCTCGGTGAGTCTTGATTTGCATTCTTCGTAAAACGAATCACAAACTTTGTCTTCATTCCTTGACCAAACTAGGCCAACGCAACGGAATTTCTGAAATCAAGGAATTGCTATTCTCAAATATCAAGTTTTAATCTTAAACTGCTCAATATTTGCTGCTCTCCGAACGTTTCAGCCTAGGTTTAGACCAAAGTTTAAGGTAGAAATGCTTGCATCAATTTTAGAACGGCGTAATTTCATGAATATTTGGAATATCGGAAAAGTTCGCGAGGAAAATGTGCTCGTAGGCATGCTGAACACGTGCAAGAAAAAACATTTGGAAAATTTTGTAACAGATTTTACACCGGGCTTTTTTAGAGGGAAGGGGTAAAAACCGGCCGAAAGGGGGCGTTTCCCGTCATGTGATCACATATTCTCAAATTTAATTGGCCTTCAAGGTGTGAACATTTTTAGGGTGTGTCAACTCGTCAGCCAATCAAAGAAATGGAGCCTTTGCTGACCGGAAACGCTCTCCCTTCCCACCTTTGTGCAAAATGGCGTCTGCGCCTGCAAGCTACGACTGCGCAGTTGATGCCCTACGGCTGCCAGCCTAAGCTACGGCTGTCGGCGGTATATAGATAGATTGTACTGGCACTGTATGAGAAAAATGGGCCATTTTTAGTCTGCCCCTGTGGTGGTGCCTGATATCTAAATTGTTTACATCTAGGCTCTTGAAATCCAGGAATTCAACTCAAAACTTTGTTAC
>REGM01000426.1:0-20331 GCA_004194415.1 Aurelia aurita
CCGTGGATCAGGGTTAAAGGACATCCTCCAATCACGAGCCCACTCCCTCACCAACTCTAAGTCGTGGTTCATGTCATTGGCAGCTGTGTTCGAGTCTTGAACTATAGTGAACAGTGACGTATCATCTGCAAAGAGCTTTACGTTGCACCTTAAATTGTCAGACAGGTCGTTTATGTATACAAGGAAGAATAGGGGTCCCAATATAGATCCTTGGGGGACACCGGCTAAGATATCTCCCCAGTTAGAAGCCTGCCCATTCAGAACAGTTCACTGCTTTCGATTTTTAAGAAAACTTTGAATAAGTGATAGAAGATGTCCGGAGACACCGCATCGTTTTAGTTTGTATGCGAGGCCATCATGCCATACTCTATTGAATGCTTTCGAAACATCGAGATACACAGAACGAACATCAAGGGGTGGATTACAATCGAAAGCTGTAAATATTGTAGTATCGTCTGTTAGTATCATCTGCAATTATCATACTGCATTAGTATCATCTGTTAGTATCATCTGTTAGTGTAATGTTAGTATCATCTGCAAATAAGTAGAAGGTTAGTTTTGAGGATGAGTGAGGCAAATCGCTACTGTAGATTAGGAAAAGGAGAGGACCAAGGACTGAACCCTGTGGGACCCCACAAGTAACATTAGATAGCTTGAGTTTGATCCATTTACTGATACAAATTGTTTCCTATCCGAAAGATAAGATTTAAACCAATCTAAGACGGTTGCTCTAATTCAATAATTTTCAAGCTTAGTCAAAAGAACTTCATGATTCACTGTGTCAAATGCCTTTTGTAAATAAATAAATATTCCACAACCAAATTTCCTATTGTCTAATGAGTTCTTGATGGCTTCTGTTAAACTAACCAGGGCATGGTTAATAGAATGACTAGCACAAAATCCAAATTGAAAAGTATATAATATTTCATGCTTTTCTAGAAGTTTATAGAGACATTCATACATGACCTTTTCAGTGATTTTGCTAAAGACAGAAAGAAGAGAAATGGGTCTATAATTGGATGCTGTAAGTGGACAACCTTTCTTAAAAAGTGGAATTACTTTGGCCAACTTCATCTTGTCTGGGAATATCCCAGATTGAAATGATTCATTTATGATTTGAGACAGATGAAAAGATATCAGTGGAGAAAGAGTTTTTAAAATTATCATGAGAATGCTATTTGGTCCCAGAGATTTTCCAGTTTTGAGTACAGAGATTATTTCTGATATTTCGAGAGGAACTGAAGGTGCAATGAAAAAAGAATTCCCAATTCTGTCACCCATGAAATCCACAGGTGATTTAGTAGATCTTGGTATATTTTAGTGATACTATGAGAGACAGTAACAAAGAATTTATTAAAGACATTTGCAATAACCGCTGGATCTGATGTAACTTTACCATTTGAGTCCCTAAGCTTACTTATAATATTAATATTACTTGATTTCCTAATATTTATAACTGATTTAATTCCTGACCATAATTGTTTCATGTTGTTACTGTTTTTCTGAAAATAGTTATAGAAATAGCTAGCTTTACTTTCTCTCAAGGAGTCTGAAACCCGATTTCTAAACTTTTTTGTAAAGATCTTTAAGAGACTGATCATTATTCTTTTCAAACTTTCCAAGTAACCTATCTCTGATGCGCAGCATTTTTTGTATTTTGCCATTAATCCATGGTTTGTTTCTGAATTTAATGTCTCTCTTGGTAAGCTTTTTCAAAGGAGCATGAGTTTTCACTAATTCATCAAGGATAGATAAAAGCCTGCTGAACTTAGCATTTACATCTAAAGCACTATCATTCAAAAAGGCAAGATCAAGGTTTTCAAAATCATTTATAGGAGATTTTCATCATTAAGCTTAGAAAAATCATGTTGGTAATATGATAAATTCTTATAGGATATGCCTGCATGCTTGACAATCAAAAATTGAGGGAAATGATCTGTTATTTGTGTCATAATGTTACCACTTACTGTCTCATTATCAGATATGTTAGCAAAAATGTTGTCAATGAGGGTGGAAGAGTTTTCAGATACCCGAGATGGGTGAATGATATATGGAAGAAATTGTTTAGAAAAGAGAAAATTAACATAATTAGTAGTTGGTGTGTGAGAGTTAAAATTCAGAAGATCGACATTAAAATCTCCAAGGATAAAAATTTGTTTATTAGATTTATATATACAGCTGGATTAGACAGAATTTCTTGCAGATACTCATTAAAACTATCAAGATTTGAGCTTGGATGACGATAAGCACAACCAGACCTCATTAATGTGCGCGAGCGCACGAGCGCCGCTCGCAGGCACAAAATATCATTTCACATTTGTTGCTGGCATCTCTACTGTACTCAGAGTGATTTGATTGCAGGCACATTTTTCCCAGTCATTTGCTCGCAGGCACAAAATACTTTTAATGAGGCCTGAGCACAACAGAACAGATAATTTTTACCATTTTTATTTGCAACTTCAACCCAAACTGTTTCAAAATGGGTACTATCTTTGCCTAGATCAGGTCTAGGAACTGGAGTTAGACATGACTTCACATAAAGTGCAACACCACCATTTTGACTGTGTGACTGGTATGGAAAATAACTATAACCAGGAATTTCAACATTTGTCTTTATAGGATTTTCAAAAGAATTCCAAGTTTCCGACACACCAATAAAATCAAAATCTGTTTTTTAAAGTTGCAAGAGTTAAAACAAGTTCATCAAGATGAAGTGACTTCTAATATTCATATGGAGTAAGGGGACTGTCTCAAAAATGTTTGGTTAGTCGGTCGGTCGTTGGGTTGGTTGGTGGGTTGTTCGGTCGGCAATATGATCATATTTCAATTTTTCCCAAATTTTTAAGTTCGGACAATGTATTATTGAATACAAAAACACAAAAACTGAAAATCTTCGTTGTTGTTTTCCTACATAAAATTTAGACGCCCGATCCAAAATTCTGATTTTTTCATTTTTAGAAGACAGTCGGTCGGACAACACTAACCAAACATTTTTGAGACGGTGGTCGCCTCTGTCGCCTAAGGAAAAATCATTTTCTGAAGACTTAACAGTAGATAAGTCCTGGAGAGTATGATAACTTGAGTTTATATTAGAAGGTAAATGTTTATCAATATCGTAGTCTCCTATAAGTTAGGCAAGTTCATGGCCTGTCAAAAGTGGATATTTGTTTGGAAATAATGTTTTTAATGTTTTACCTTTTGTAACAGTGGGGATATCACCTCTTCTGAGCAATACCCCTGTAGCTTGGTAAGCCATATAGTCATCATTTTCTGTAAAATCTTTTATTACTCTTTTGAGCACAATCCAAGGTTTGCTTTTCATCAGAAACTCTGGCGACATTGGAGCCGCCCAATCAAGGTTCCCATCTCCCCTCCTTGAAATTCCAGCCAATTCATCGGGATATTGGTAATTCCATCGGTCTCCACCCACAAATAATGATTGCACAGTACTTGTTAACCATTGTGGCATCGCATGGTCGTAAACTGCAACCTTCCCTTCTTCAGACGAAAAGTCGATCGTCTTGTTCATTAGGGGACTGAAGCTGGAGACGAGCATTGGCAGGCCTATAAATAATAGGCCTAAGTTGCCCAACCGGAACAAAACCATACCTCACAGTTAAACTTCGGCAAATAAATGTTCCCACAAAGTTGGTAATCCGTGTATTGGTGTGTATCGCAAGAGTTCACCCAGTCATACAATGATTGGTATCCTGAAGACTGCAGTGGTTGCCAGATTCCCTGCGCGGGCGCTGGTTAGAGAAACAAACAGCAACTACAACCGGACAACAACTGACCCGAAAATGATGAAAATATGTTCCCACAATGTTTGCAAGTCATGTATTGATGTGTATCGTCAGAGTGGACACAACGACCGGACCAGGACAGGATGATAAGATGGCCTCATAATGTTTGCATGGCATGTTTCCATGTGTATCGTCAGATTGGACACAACAACTCAACCTGGACAGGAAGTTTTTCTCTCACGTTATGTGTCTTTGAGATAGAAGCTACAAATCCAGACCCAAAGTTATCGGATGTGGACCCTCCCTCCCGTATATATAAAGTTCAAGTGACCCTCCCCCTAAGAGTTTTACTTTGCAAAATAGCCAAATCTCCTAACTTGAAAATGGACGAAAGTAGAATGGATGCAAACAATCACGCGGCAAGATGACACTTTTGCTGCTTTGGGAAGAAAGGTAATAGTTTCAAAGTAGCATCGGAAAAGTAAAAGGATATTTGGAGGATTCAGTGCTTTCAAATACATAAATTATAATCTTCGTACTTGAAAGTCACATAAAGTTTAAGTTTACTGACAGCCAAAATTATAAAAGTTGTTGCTGTTACTCTCAACGGGCATGTCTTACATAGGCCAAAGGACATCAAAGAAACAGGAGAAGAACTTTACTTTTAAATCTTTCTAAGATGCTCAGTTTCTCTTATTATTAACTTTTCTAAACATAAGAGTGCATTCTTACGACAAGGCTGGCAGTACTCTAGAGATTTGTTTTTTGTTAACAAACTTATTGGTCTTCATGTGAGTTTGAAAAAAACGCACAATTTTTGGACGCCAACCGGCCAAAATGGGAAATTTCGCGGGAATTAACCTTTGCGAATTAGGTTTCTTATCAAATTTTGAAATGTTTCAAATGTACAAGGACTCTCCAAGGACTCTTCCGAACCTTCAATTCCAATGTTAGCAGCAAAGTTCGACAGGGTTGTTAAACAAGATCATAGTGAATTTTCGGGCATTTTATTAAAACATACAACATATTAATAGAAGAAGACAAGTTTTCTTGCTAACTTTCCGAGCCATGAATCAACATTAGATGTTCCCACAATGTTGGTAAGCCGTGTATTGGTGTGTATCGCCAGAGTTCACCCAGTCATTCAATGATTGGAATCCTGAAGACTGCAGTGGTTGCCAGATGACCTGCAATGGCGCTGGTTAGAGAAACAAACAACAACTACAACCGGACAACAACTGACCCGAAAATGATGAAAATATGTTCCCACAATGTTTGCAAGACATGTATTGATGTGTATCGTCAGAGTGGACACAACGACCGGACCAGGACAGGATAATGAGATGGCCTCATAATGTTTGCAAGGCATGTTTTAATGTGTATCGTCAGAGTGGAAGTTTTTCTCTCACGTTGTGTGTCTTTGAGATAGAAGCTACAAATCCTGACCCAAATTTATCGGATGTGGACCCTCCCTCCCGTATATATAAAGTTCAAGTGACCCCCCCCCCTGAGAGCTTTACTTTGCCAAATAGTCAAATCTCCTAACTTGAAAATATGGTCGAAAGTAGAATAGATGCAAACAATCACGCCGCAAGATGACACTTTTACTGCTTTGGGAAGAAAGGTAATAGTTTAAAAGTAGCATCGGAAAAGTAAAAGGATATTTGGAGGATTCATTGCTTTCAAATACATAAATTGTAATCTTCGTACTTGAAAGTCTCATAAAGTTTAAGTTTACTGATAGCCAAAATTATAAAAGTTGTTGCTGTTAGTCTCAACGGGCATGTCTTACATAGGCCAAAGGACATCAAAGAAACAGGAGAAGAACTTTACTTTTAAATCTTTCTAAGATGCTCAGTTTCTCTTATTATTAACTTTTCAAAACATAATAGTGCATTCTTACGACAAGGCTGGCAGTAAGCTAGAGATTAGTTTTTTATTAACAAACTTATTGGTCTTCATGTGAATTAAAAATAAAAACGCACAATTTTTGGACGCCAATCGGCCAAAATGGGAAATCTGGGAAATCACCATTTCATAGTTAAGGATTTTAGAACGCTGCCTCACGAATAGAATGAGTACGTCTGATAAACGTGGCATGAAAGGACATTTAGAATGTCTGAAAGAACTTTTTCATTCAGTTCATCCACAATTCCCTGTAGATTACAAGTTCAGAAAGGCATTTCAGATCATATGACAATTGTCGTAAAATGATCGAAATATCATCTAAAATACCTGAAAAGAAAAAAATTCGGTGAAAAATTTTTTGGTACGAATATGTAGGAAAACTGCAGCAAATACTTCAAATTTACAACAAAGTATGTTGAGAAGACATGTTTCAACATGTATTTCATGTTTTTAACTCAATTTGTAAAACATTTGCAATTTTTAGGCATAAGATTCCGAAAAAGGTACAGGTCTGTATTCACAAAAATTGAGAAGATCGAAAATCGCGAAAATTTATCTTTTTAGTCGCAATATAGTCAGAGTCTTCCTTGTTCAGAAAAAAAAAGTTTGTTTAAGTTGGAGTTGGCAAAGCGATTTTACACACATTTGAAAATTCACTTTTTTGTAGACAACAGTAAGTAGATTTCACTCTGAAATTGATTGAATGTTGCATTTCATTTGTTTATGTTAATTTTGTGTATTTTTAGCTCCGCGAGTAGGTCTCTGATTGAAGTGAGATTTTATATATTAAACTAATCCATGTGTTATCTTTGAAATAAAAATAGAGCACAAATCATTGTTCAAAGTTTATTTTTTGGTATTTATATACTATTTTCTCATTTCTGGATCACTGTGCATAGTCACGTTCTTCGCAACTCTGGGACTGACCTGCAAATACCCCGGATGAGAACATCCAATGGACAAAAATCTATCGCTTATTGCGGAGCCAAAGTTTGGAATGATCTCGACTCTGAAACAAAATTTGCATCCTCCATTCATTGCTTCAAATCGAGACTGAAAACTCAGGAGGGCCTCTAACATGGACAATTCCGTTTTTCTTTTCCGTTTCTTTTCCTTGGTTTGCTTTAAATTGTAATTAGCTATATAATCAATTTAAGTTTATATTGTAAGTAGGTTTTTTTCCACAGGGCCAATTGTAAACCAGGTTTTAACACTGAATTGTAACCCTGTTTAAATAAGTTGAATGAAAAAAAGAAATGAAATGAAAAACTAAGGAATCGAAACAACTCGCTTCCAATGTCTGTTTAGACAAGAGATGCGAAACATTTCGATTCCATGCTCACAATAATATATATCATAGAGGCCGCAAATACGCGAAACATTTCGATTCCAAAATCACATTAGACCAAAGAATCGTAGCAACTCGCTTCCCGTGTTTAATTTAATTTTTAATTTAATTTAAATTTATTTCATTCATTTAAGGAGGGTTGCCCTTCAGCAGAAGCTGTTTTTCAAGGGGCCCTCCAATAAAAACTTAATTACAATATAAAAATAAAGACACAATATACTATAAAATACCATAATGTTAAAAACCTATTTACAATTGTACATTAGTTATTCGTTTAGGCCGACCACGTCCAGATTTCATACCAAAGATTCAGGCAATAAACCATCAAATACAGCGACGAAATGCTCATTCTTTAAAAAAAGTCTTGCATGACAGTCTCGATGCCAGGATGATGTGGATACACTCGGATTTCAACAAGCTTATTTTCATGGACCATGAAAATGGCCGCCGTACAAAATATTGCGCGCAAAGGAGCCTGGACGCAAACAATTTCAAAATTCATCTAATACACTAACTCTACATACCCACCAATCTAATTAAGAAAAATAAATTTGAAATTAAATACAACATATAACATTACAAAAATACAGAGTGATACTTAAAGATAAATGTAAGAAGACTAAATAGGTAAGTATGAAGAGCTAAGTGAGATCAGGGGAATTTCTTAAAGGAGGGGCTCCCTCAATAGGCACGCTAATCGAGGAGGGAACACCCCCTATCTAAAATAAATTGACTTATCTAGATGTTATTTGAAACTGGTGCAGAATGACATATTTTAAGCACAGTATACAGAATAATGTGTTAATTACTGGGTGTAATTATGGCACAGATAGTAGATCTTTACCTTAGTTTTGAATGAAGCTTTTGAGTGAGAGTTTCTTAAAGACCCTCTGCTAACCATGAGGCTTTGCGTGCTGCGCATGAGAAAACAGGACAACACCGGCCTAGCATCAGAGACTTTCAGATGATCTGAAAGTCCATTTGCAGTGCATTCTGGGACAGCAACGGCGTGCAAAGCCACATGGTTAGCAGAGGGTCTTTAACTCTACAGGGATTTCATTCCAAAGCTTGGCTCCTTTATATCGAATGGAGTTGAGCCCATATTGAAGGGTGTTCTTTCGTGCGAGAAACAAATCACCTTTACTAGCCTGTCTAGTATAATACTGATGCACAGATGAATTGAATAAGAAAAAGTCATGGAAGCAACTCGGTGATATTCTGTTGACAGTTTCAAAGACAAAAGTGAGAAGTTTAAGCTGGAAGACATCGGATAGTCTGAGAAGTTTTGATCAAGATCCAAAATTTATCTCAATAAACTAAATTTTCTGACCAGGTGTCCAGAAAAACTAAACAGGTTTGGTACTATGCAAGAACTTTATAATAAGATGCTTTAAAATAATTTATTTTGTTACTTATTTATCTTTATTTATTATTGTAATTAGAATAGGGTTGGTTGTACTTTATATGACTTAATTGTGTAAGATTTTATGCACGGCCCCCTGAAAAGCAGTCGTTTTTGACTGACGGGGTAACTGTGGTTAAAGAATTTAAAATGAAATGAATGAATGAACAGGTTGCATAGAAAACTGGCTCTAACTTGAATCAATTTGAAATATTTTACATCATTGCTAGATAGGTAGCTTGAAAATTCATGCACTATTTGTTGCTATTGGCGCTTTGAGAGAGGCAATATCAATCTTCAAAGTTCAAATTTGCCTCCACATCTGAACCGGAGCTTTAGTGTTGTGTCCTAAGCAAATTCTTGAAGCACAGTGAATAATTAAAGAATTTTCTTAGCCAAAAACACCATAACTCTAGTTTGTAGGTATCTTCCTACACAACTAAAGCACAACACATGTTCATTGACTGGTTTGATATAAAACGGTCTAAGGTAATTGATTCACAAAAACAAAGTCTGCTTATTGTTTCTTTATGAGTTAGTTGTTATTCATTGTTAGCTGGTAACATATATATTTTTAGAACGTAGCTGAATTTAGTTTTATTCTGTTTATGATAATATACCAATTACTTTTGATGTCTGTATTTTTGTCGTTCATCTTCCATAGCAATCCGATCCTTACTTGTGTTGATGAAAGAGGCTTCCAGAGGAAAGAAACAATATAAAAGGCTATGACCATCCGCTTGTAAATTTTTAATGGTTGAGATTTCACCGATGACTGCAAGTCTCATTGCATCCCATATGCCTTGCGACTTAGGTATTAATTATCAAACTTTAGATTATCAAATACCTCATAGTGCCCTTTTTAAAAGGAATATCGAAGTTCGTTTTGAAAAATATAAACCTAAACACTCAATCAGAAAAACCGTGAAAATTGTCTTAGTAAGAGGCAGGATATAGCATGCATGAAAAGAAAGGATTATTAGAGGATTTACCTTAAATTAGTTTCATTTGCTCTCTGTCAGTAACGGGAAAGTTTGAAGGTTCTAACTTATAAGATTAATAAGAAATTGTAAACATCTGTTTCGTAAGTTTCATATATTCATATCACACTGATAAGAAAATTGGATGTGTGTATAGGAGGTCCCCACAGATACTGGGTTGGCCATTTGACATGAGCATACATGCGTCCCCACAGCTATTTGTTAACATGAGTACATTTTCGTTGTGGGGTCAGTGAGGAGAAGGATATATATGGTCTACAATGATATTATAAGTAGATTTAGATGCAAAACATTGTGGGGACTGAATGTATGTCCCCACAATGTCAACAGGCCCCACAACGTAGGTATGTAAATCTCGGTTTGTCCCCACAATGTAGGTGAGGTGAAGACATACATACATACATACATACATACATACATACATACATACATACATACATACATACATACATACATACATACATACATACATACATACATACATACATACATTATTTCCAAACAAATATCCACTGTTGACAAGCCATGATAAATCGTACACTGGACTGAGGATTTGTTATAATTTTTTTAGTTCTCTGTTTCTTGAGCTTGAAAAGCTTTTTGTGGTGATTTAGGGATTTAGAAATTGATTAGCTATAATCTGCTGCAGGAGCGCTAGTGGAATTACCAGCCTGTTGCGAAATTCTGGAATAGTTGCAATAACATGCTGCGCCAAACCTGTGCCAACATCATAAATTCAACAAAAATTTATGATTGCAGGATGTCACAGCGCTTTACAGTTACTCTTTGTATTTTTAACCTCCTTGACACAGGCACTCGGTACCTGCACCAAGGTATAAATTCAATGAAATTACAAAAGGAAAGATATTTCTTTGTTTTATTTATGTTAACGTTACATTTTGTCCCAACTTTGAGCTAAAGCTCATGCAACAGAATGATCAATGTTTTGGATCGTTTTAAGTGTTTTTGAGAACGAGAATTTTAAGTAACTCGCTTATAGCTTTAGAAACAGATAACTAGAAAAATTATAAAGAATTCTAAAATCTAATTCAGACTTTTTAATAAAGATTAAGTTATAGATCTTCAAAATCGGTCCAGTGTACAATTTATCGTGGCCTGTCAAAAGTGGATAGTTTTTTTTGGCAACCCTGTATATCTCAGAAAATAATTTGGTCCTTAATCTACTTGCCAAAAAGAGAATTGAGGATCAAATTTTGGTGGTTTCTTAAATTGAGGGATGGGTGGCATTTGCCCCCCCCCCCCCACTTCAGTCAAAAGATGGTCCTCGAGATTCGCTCAAAAACTAGGAGCAAGTAGCTGGGTATAGGTACGGTGGGTAAGAATTTTTCCAAGAATTTCTAGAAAGTGACTAGGAGAGTCATTCTAAGCCAAAGTAAAGTTTCCATTTTAAAAATTGTCCCAGAGGTACTATCACAGAATTTTCAATGCTTTCCTGTTGGGGTCAAGCAACAGCCCTTACGATGCGTCTTCACAACCACTTCTAAAGGAACTAGGATGGCCAACAATCAGAGAACTTATTGAAACGGAAACTGCCAGGATGGTGTACAGGTCAATTAACAAGAGGAAGCTCCTAATTACCTTACAACTTTGTTCGAAAGGTTGTCGGATAATAGTGTTAGAGAGCTTCGTAATACTAATACAGACCTCAAGCTGCCCCTCCTAAAAACTTCCAGTGGCCAACGGTGCTTTGCTTTCAGAGGAGCACGATTATGGAACAGTCTTAGCACTGATGTTAAGACAGCGCCTACCTTAAATCGATTCAAGGCCGCATTTAAAAGCAGCAACTAATCTTTTCGTTTGGGTTTGACACTTTATTTATTTAGCTTTTAATTTGATCTTTATGCCAACGTGTCAATTTTGATGAGTAGATACATTTAATTTATTAGCTATTTTACAGGGCAGTTTGGAAACCAGTATTGTAACTGTATACTTAACCCTGTGTAAAGAATATAAAATGAAATGAATGAAATGAAATGAAAATATTTGGATTGCGTGAAGCGACAAAGTACTGTATAAGGTCTTTACGCACAAAAGTTCCCAAAGATAATGATTCATAGAAAACTGTCAAAATCATTGTCAAAGTTTCCAATTGGTAAAGATGGGATGGAGATAAGGATTCTAAGCCAAAGAAAATGATCTTTAATCAAAAATTTTCCTGGGGATGCTAACTTTTAAAACAAATTTCACAAAATGGTCAAGAATGCTATGTTAATACCTGCAAACATGTGATTGAGAGAAGCGTTCTAAGCCAAAGTAGAGGGTGTGTCCTCAAAACGTTTTCCTTGGGGCTCCACCCCCAAATCCCCTCATTTTAATACCCCCCAGTTAATTTGTCCTGGTCACGCCGCTGAGGCTCGCAATAGTCAGTTGGAGATTCAGCTGCTGGTTGGATATATTTTGTAGTGCAGGAGATAAAAGGATAATTATGTAAATTCACAACTGCTACTCTGTGAAATATTAATATAGTAGTATAGATATAGGCCTAGGTTACACTATACCGGATTGCTTTTTAAATCGGATTGGTTTCGACCCATACTTGTCAAATTTACATCGTTTTCATTGCAGTTAAACGACATAGGATTGCTATGAACCCGCGTTTGATTGCATTTACATATCACAGTTCGCTGAGAAAAGGTTTTGGAGTGTAATGACATAAGATTCATGCAGTTACATGAGCTGGAATGCAGAGTGGAGTGAATCGGATTGGTTTTCACCTCACCTCCAGAGCGGAATGGTTCCACTCCGCGAAAACCAAGTGGAGTGACACCGCATTGCTTTGGCGTCATGCATTTCACCCGATTGCTGCAAAAAGCAATCGGGTGTGAGATGAATCCGATACCATGTGACTGGGGCCATAATGCCAACCCAAATTTGTGAGACTCTCATCTAATTATTTCAGCTAATTATTGGTTGTTGTTTAAATAGTCAACTGTGCAATCTTTTATATTTTCCTGAGAGTAATTTGCATTATGTTGCCATTATTTTTCATTTTACAAAGTTTATTTTATAATGTGGAGATGCAAATCTTCAGCCGATATCCTGGCACCATTACAGTTCGGAGCAATTTAATTGGAATATGTTGTGGTGCAGGTGCCCCAGCAGACGAGCGTCCTGGTCCACCAATGCATCTGTTGTTGTTATTGTTAAATGAGTAATGTTTAGGGCCTTCGACTTTCGTTTTTTTTTAATGGCATTGGGCTGTCAAGATCAAGACCCCACCCCCTTCCCCTTAACCGCCTTCCACCAAAATTGTAATTGGAACTCGCTTTCGTAAATGTCCTAATTTATCACAATCAATGTTTTTTGGGCAAGCTGCTCCAAGGCCCAGCGAACTTCAATGTAATTGTAGACTCTTCATGCCAAAGGGATGTAAATACTGTCAATTTAGGGCCTGATTACATGAGATTTTTCAACCCTGGGGTTGAGTATCAACTCACCTCACCGAATTGAAATACATTTGCTATTACATGCTCATTTTCAACCCCAGGTATGAAAAAGCGCGCCTTGATGGATGATGCATAAAACTGTTTTCCTTCTAATAACAAAGATTATAAAACAAAGAGAGATTTTGTATGATTTTTTATTTTCTTAACGGCCTAAGATAAAACCCTCGCCCCTTTAGCTGCCCAATGCCGCTATAATTCTAAAACTGATAGTCAAAATCCCCTTATTGATAGAGTCATTTGCAATTATATACAGATTAAATAGGAACTTTTTTGGGACACCCCGTATGAGTGCCGGTTTAACAAATTGATTACACTCATTTTCAATAACAATTTCCTTCTCCTTTTAGGTGATGCAGAATCAGATGATGTGTTCCTCAGACTCTGTTTGTCTACTGAGTACAGTAAAAGAAGTGAGATGCTTTTTCTTTCTAAAAGTGGAGAGGTCATGAAACCTGTGAAAGCAAAATATAATCGCATGATTGTGTGGAATGCAAGCATTGACTACCAGTTGAAACAGCCAGATTATGAAAAGTTCATCCAAGAGTACAGCATCATTATAAAACTGACTAAAGATGTCAAAAAGCTGCAGGATGAAGTTGCATATATAGCGGTATGATGACACATTCTGTTCTTTGGTTTGGTGTTATAGAGTATGCAGGGGTAAAATGGTTAATGTTGATAGTAAAAAAACATTAGATGAACTGTTCAATCAACATATTCAATACTGTATTTCAAGGAGGGTTGTTCCAAAGATGTATTCACATTTTGTGCCTTACCCATTTTCCCCAAGCTTATCCAGTTTACCCCAGAGAGAAAGAGGCACTCTCGCAAAATCAAAGTTGGAGAGAGAATATAATTTTTGTGCTAAGGCCCCAAATAACAACCCTTTAGGTTTACAAAAAACACACAATGAAAGCTCAGGCGGAGTAAGGATTAACCAATGATCACATCCCATTGAAAGATCCAAAAAGGGAAAAAATGGCATTTCCCACGTTCTTGAGAGTTCGATAGGGGAGAAGTCTCCTGGGCATACTTTTTCCATCCCCCCCCCCCATTTTTGATGCTGGATCTGCCCCTGCTAGAGTCAATCACACCTGGGACATTTTTCAGTTTTTCACATATCATGATAATTCCCAAATCCCAAGTTTTAGTTCTTTGTCAGTGTCTTGATAAATACTCAATGAGTAGAAAAAACGCACTGCCTTTGAAAAATACTGCTTCCTGAATATTAAAGCCATAATATTGAAATATATATTGTTTCATAGCTGATATTTTTAATTAGATTTAGAAATGTACCCAGCTTTAATCTGTTATTCTTTCCCTTGTATATGCGAGATTTTCTGCACAAAACCCCCTTCAAAAACCTGCAAAAGCGAATGAAAACTACGATCAAAATTTCGTTCGTTTCTCTTGCTAACAACAATGAATATTACATGTATTAGAACATGTTATCTTCTAGGGAGAATAGAATCAATGAAAAGATCTTGTCATTCTCCCAAGAGGAAAACATGTGCCAAAGCGTTGCAAGTCATTGCTGTTGTAAGTCAGAAATTGTAAAAGAATTTGTTCGCGATGTTAGGCCATTTTTGAAGGTTTTTCGAGTGGCCCTTCTCGATAAATCCCTTATATTTTCGGTAGAAAGTGGCTGATTTCAGCAAGGAAATTTCTAAAATTAATTTAACATGTTGACTATTCAAGAACATAACAACAAATATTATTGCTATGATATTCAGGGGACAGTAGCCTTTGAAACGCCATGCATTTTTTCTGACTCATCCGGTAGTACTTTGTGAGCGTCTTGATAAATAGTTATTCTCATCGCAGTCAATCCGACAAGCCGAGCAAGAGCAAAAGAGGAGCAACTTTCCTACATCCAGTGAAAAGAGAACAGAATACCCTGATGAATTCTATGCGAAGCATTTAACACGAAAGTTTTATGATTACCGTGGTGGTATTATCACTGTGTTTGACCATATTATGAATGAGACAGAACTTGCAATATTAAGAAGATATCTCATCAAACATAACTCTGGTTATACTAACTCAGGGTTCACAACAGTGGAGAAAGATGATAATGACAATGTTAGCTGGATTGCAATGTTCAAGGTTTGTTTTGAACAATTTTTGACATTTGGATGCTTGTGAAGTGAAATATTTTGTTTATAGACCAATTCAAATACATTAGAAGCATTTTACCCAACTCTACACTAAAGAAACTACTGCACTCTACAATCAATACGACAGATGACTGCTCTACAGATGACGCAACTGGAAACTCTTACCATTCGCCCATATGCATCTTGCAATGAAAGAGAAAAGCTGACCCACTAATGAAGCAGGGTTTCGGGGTTGGCGAGATCGGACTTAGCCTGCGTCACAAAACATAAAGAGGAGTAGTTATGGTATGTGTGATGGACTCACTTTTGTTGTCCCAGTTTTACAGAGATCTTGTGAAATCTGTTATTCCATGGTTATTCAAATATTGATATTGGCTTGTCTAGCTCTTTGCTTGTTTAACTTGCTTATACTCAAGTCGTTGGGACAACAAAATTGAATCCATCACACGGACCATAACTCCCTCTGGTTATGCTCTGTGACACAAGCTAGATCGGACTGGGTTAGCAGCCAAACGAGATACGAAGAACAAAAAAAAACACATAATTAATAAGCACATGACTAAAATGGGGAAGGGATGGGTGCAGCTTTTCAATTGGTTCCACTGTATAATAACATAAAACAAGCAAACTGGAACTTAATTAGTTAGCCGATGTGCGTTTTTCATCTATTCCATAGATGCTATGAATATTTGTTTCTTCGAAAAATCGTTGAAATCTTCCTTCCCATAGAGTAATAAGAAAACTAAGTCATCTTCGTTAATATCATATATATCAACTCTGTAGGAAACAGAAATATTATAGACTTCTGAAATCTATTGGGTGACCCAAAGAGCACACATACCGGGTGTCCCAAAAAAGTAATCCTGTTTAAAAAATCACCAACATTTGATTATCAAACCTTACATAAAATTGTCCGTTTGATCTCTTTGGTCCATGATCATGATATATTTAGGGAGGATAAAACGTTTGTTTTTATTTCTTCGAGGGTATAAAATGACAGATTGAAAAAAAACGTTATTCTGAGCTATACTCTTAAACAACATCGTAGAGCTTGCCTAAAAGCCAATATTTTGAGATTTTTCATTATCCTTGAAGTCTACAATCATAGTTGTTTGACATTTGTGACCACCCTAGAAGCTTAAAGGCATTGAGTCCATATAAATACATGAGCGTATACGCTATCCTGAATTTTTGCTGACAATCTGCTGATGGCTGTTTCTTATCGTACAATAGCGGTAACGTCAATAGCAGTGGGGAACACAGACTTCTTAATCCTTCCATTATTCTCAGGACATTCTTTGGTTGAATTTGAATAGCGATAAAATGACAACTTTTGTTTGCTGCTTGAAAATAAGTTGATATTGGTCATGAGTGGGCTATTTATGCGGACTCTGCCTTTAATATACAAAAACAAACTAATCTGGTAATCATCATTGATTTTTGCGGTATGCTTCAAAACCAGGCAGCCCTAAAAAGAGCTCAATTTTGCTAGTTTTAAACCAATCACAAGATCAGCTATACCCAGGAATAATCTGGTCTCTGGTCTACTTTCTAAAATAAATTTAAAGATCGGCAATACACCAATTCAATTCCCAGCCTCGTTTTGGAAATTACTCAAAATTCTATCATACGAAATTTTAGAGCCCGGAACGAGGCTGGGAAATTGAATTGGTGTATATGATCGAATTTTGATGATTTTTCAAACAGGAGTACTTCAGCGAGCGCTACGGATCACAGCGGATATACTCTCGTAATTATACTGATATTCAAAACGATCAAAGGATTTGGATGTCAGAAATTCAAACCTACGAATCTAATCAATCTCTGCTGCCAAATCACTTCTTACATGGTGAAATTTCGCTAGAAAAGATTTATATTAAAATTCATTCAAATGAGAGAACAATGGCAATAACTTCTTGCAAGACCCATTTTTAGTTCTATCCCATGTGCTTCGGTAGAAGAATATTCCTAAGCAAATAGGAATTGATAAATTTCAACAGTTCTTAATTTAATAAGTTTACATACGTGAGTGCTGTGATCTGCAGTCAGCTACTGGATGCCCAAAAGGATCATGTCACTGATTGTGAATTTTTTGATTTTCCACAACGAAAAATAATACCGGATGATGAGTCAAAAAATATATCCACTGTTTGAAAAATCGTAATACGAAAACAATAAAACCAATTTAGCAAACTACAACTCTGTTGTCTGGCTGAGAGCTAAACAGAATTTTGAGAATATATTCATAAGTTGCAAGGCACAGTCTTAATCTCAAACGAAGAATTCCCGAAAACTGGCTTCCATGGGCTTTGGCTAAAACTATAAGTGAGTGGCTCAATTAAATCAACCTGTCAACCATTAAAATGGTGAAATAAATTTTTTTTAGCTCAGCTATTGCTTTCTAATGATACGGAAACGGTTGGAATGTAATTATGCTCTCTCATCAATGCCGAACATCAAAAGGTCAAAATTTACATGAAAGTGAACAGCCCATTTTTGGTGTTTTTGGCGAATTGAAAAATAGGACTTTTGGCTAAATTATTATTTCAGAAGGAAATAATGCACCTAAAATTAAGAGAAAAATCTCAAAAATTAAGTTTATGCCTCAGTAAGATGATGGAATTAAAATTTTACAAATTGGTTGCATAGCTTTTACGATTTTTCAAACAGTCTCACCATGGGCGCTAAGAAACGCGCTAGTTATCCTGAAACAGTTTTTTCCCCCCTGTGTCCCTATGCCCGTGAAGATTGTCGCATCAAGGGAAGAGAAATAGAAGGTTCTTCAGTTCACAATCACTCAAATTTTCAGGATACAGGAATGCCAGGAAAACCGGGCAGCTTTCCTGGAACGGGCATAGGGACACAGGAAGGAAAAAACTGCTGTAGGAACAACTACCGCGTTTTAAAGCCCATGAACTCACGCGGTACACTATTTCAACCCTTGAACCGATGACTAATATTTTTAATTTCTACATTACAGCCAGAAATTATTCTTGGTACACGGATGCTGGATATCATCTTAGGAATGGGAAGATATATCAGTGGAATAGATGGATGGTATCCATATGATGTATCATTGAATATGGTCCGGAATGATTTTCATACACGAATTCACGAGGACTGTGAAGTTTACGAGGTACAAGCTTTAATTCATTGCAATTTTGAGCCTAAATATTAAAGGTGCTCCGTCTCCAAATTTCTGGCGAAACGTTGTTTTGCAGTTTTTTGATAGGCAATATCACACAGAGTTTCGTCGGTTTTTTTCAAATATGGAAGCGTTATTTTGAAGATGAATCATTATGCTTCACTGAGGAAGAAGCCAAACATTCATATCTTTTATGATTGCGCAGATATAAGTGGATTTTTAACGGTCACTTTGGAAGATTTCATTCCTGACAATATTTATCTCTGGTTGTAAATAAATTTATCGTTTTAATTTGTCAGACAAGACCTTTTAAAAGTGGACCTGTAACTAACATCAAAACCTGACAAGTAGACAAAATTTTAGGGGGTGCTCAAAAATTCCAATTTATCCAGTATTCACTGAATAACAAATTTTCAAAGGTGTGAAATTCATTCTGGCGTGCCTGGTACTTCCTCATTGCTCACCCGATGTATCATTATCTATTTGTTGTTGCAGCATGAATATACATTCCTACTCTATTTGAATCCGAACTGGACTCTAAATATGTTTGGAGAGACGATCTTCTTGAATCAGATCCAAAACGCGAAACGTGACAAGAAGGGAAACGAGACACGAGAAAAAGCTTACGAAACAATAGGTAATTTGTTCTTCTAATTTGATCATCTTTTTGTACCGGCTGCCAAAAAAGGTGAACCAAGAAAATCTGTTACACAAATAGAGCAATCGACCGAAATGAGTGATTCAAATGTTGTTATGTAGACTGAAAACGTGATTCCTTATTCAATTTATTTAACGTTGGATTACTGTACAATAATGGAATAGCTGAATTATATAGCTAATTAATTCCAACTTTAAAAACTTTAAAATACAAATATTACAAAAGAGAAAAATGGATAAAATATTTACATGTCATCAAAAGTATAAAGTAAAAAGCAGATAGCTAAAACTATTTATCATAAAAAGCCCAAATTCGGTATAAAAATGCGGCATAATCTACATGGACAATTTTCTCCATACCAATATTTTATCTTTGTTTTAAACTGACAAAGGGATTCTGAATTGCGTATTGTTGGAGGTAACATTTGCCACAGCTGCGGACCTTTAAATCGGACGCTTTCTGTCCCGTAGCTGACAGATCTCACTCTGGGTTGCGTAAATTCGTTATTATTATGTAAATTGTAGTGAATTGTATTTTCAAAAAGATGTCCTGCATAAATGAAGGGTTTAACCCATTTTTAGTTTTATACATCTCCGTCATAAGTAATTGCAAGTTCTTTGTATGAATAGTAACGGCACAGTCCTTCTCTAATAGCTCACTATAAGTAGATTCGGCATCCTTGTAAGTAATTCTCAGAGCCCTTTCCTGTATTTTGTTAATCTTTTTGTTGAGCTGCCTGCTGTGAAACATCCAGATTAAAGGACAGTACTGAAACTGACTGGTAATAAAAGCCCTCATGAGGGTTCTTAGCTTACTCTGATCCATATATGGGGATATGCGAGCAAGTGCGTATAGTTTATTGCTAGCCTTTTGGCACAATTTAGAAACATGATTATCGAAGGAAAGTTTGCTATCAATTTGAACTCCGAGTAGCTTCTCTTCAGAGCTATTCACAATATCAGCATTTCCAATTCTAACAGTAACAGGATCATCACAACTCTGCCCAAGAACCAAAAGATGGCATTTAGCTGCATTTAATTTCATGAAGTTGTCGGCAAACCATTCTAAAGCTACACTGCAATCATTTTCAAGCCTATGAGTTATATTGTTCAGGTTCTTATCGCAGGTATAGATTGTAGTATCATCTGCATAGTTACATATATCTGAGTTTTGAATAAAGAGTAAAAGATCATTAATGTAGATGTTAAATAATAGAGGCCCTAAGACTGACCCCTGAGGAACACCACGTGTGACGCTTTTCCAAGAACTGAATGACCCATTCACTTTGACTCTTTGTTGTCTATTTGTGAGGTAATCGTTAATTAGTGTTAAGGCTTCGCGAGAGAAACCGTAGGCATGCAATTTTGCAATCAAAAGATCATGTCTGATACAATCAAAAGCCTTGGAGAGATCCATCAATACAGCCCCTGCCTTACCACCTTCATCAAGGCTAATTTTGAATTTTTCTAAGAGCTTTATGAGAGCATGCTGAGCACTGTAACCTTTTCTAAAACCACAGAGAAGTGACGATAAAAAGGGTGT
>REGM01000426.1:20353-39807 GCA_004194415.1 Aurelia aurita
CGCGCACTTAAGTTCATCGGGAAAAGACGAATTTTCTATGCAATCATTAAAGATTTGCGTCAAAGGTTCTACACATACGTCGGAATTAGATTTAAGAATTTTAGGAGGAATATTTTTATGCGTTGTAGCTTTCTTAGGATTTAGATTCCTAACCTCTTTGTCAACAGCCTCAGGGGTAACTTTCTGAAAATGAAAAGAACCAGCATTCTTGTATTCTTTCAATGTTTTTAACCTGATGTTTTTATTTTCTCTCATACAAGAACTCACGACCAAACAGATTCTAAAGAGATACTATAATCCGAAGAAAAATCGAACGTCTTCTATCCTTCGAACGTCGAAAGAAAAGTCGAATGTCGCTTCGCCAATCGCTTCGCTTCGAAAAGTCGAGCTTTAGACTGCGTTCACACGATACCGGCACAATTTGAAAACGGTGAAAAATGTGACGGATAGGCCTCCCGTTCACACGAAAACGGCACATTTTTTGCCGGCACATTTTGAAAACGGTAGATTTTGAAAACGGAACTCTAACCGGCACATTTTGAAAACGGCATCGTGTGAACACTTGAAAACGATGAAAACGGAACATTTTCGATGCTTTCAAAACGAGGCTGATTGATTCTTAAGCTGTAGGTACTTTTCTTTGGCATCAAATTCTTGGGGAGATTGCAATGAGTTTGTTGCCGTCAATTTTTCTACCGTTTTAAAATTGTGCCGGTATCGTGTGAACGCTAGCTAAAATTTTGCTACCGTCACATTTTTCACCGTTTTCAAAATGTGCCGGCATCGTGTGAACGTAGTCTTAATCTAATCAGCCAATCAAACGCTAAGACCCCGTTTACACGAGAGAAAACTGGATCGATCCAGAACGAGATCGATCCCAAACTTGTACTGATCGGCCTTTCGTTTACACGGGATCACTTGGGATCGATCCGCTATTCGTGCTAGTTTGGGATCGTTTACCAGAGCGATCCAGTTTGGGATCGAGAGCGATGCAGTTTGTGATCGATCCCGTCAGAGCCTCATGTAAACGGCTGGATCGATCCCAAACTGGCACGGATGCAAAACGAGGCAAGCCGAAAACGACATTGAGGCGTGTTCAGAATGGCATCTTTTGGTCACCCTAGCAACGCATGCACAAGTCTTCATAAGGCGTCTGGGAAACAGTGATATGTGCCTGGATCAATCCCGTGTAAACGCAACATAATTTTTGGGATCGATCCCGTGTAAACACCTGCGAAATTTTGGGATCGATCCCGTTTTCTCTCGTGTAAATGGCCTCTAAGAATAGGCACGTGGTCTAACCTTATTAAGAAAGTCGAAATTTGATTGGATGCGCCCTAAATGCGGCGCATTTTGCCTAAGAAGTCTCTGTTTTGAAGCTGTATTGTCGTGAGTCTCAGTTTGCAGCCATAACTATCATTCAATTCAATGCGGAACACAGAGGCTCGTGTAATCATTCTATGTTGTTATGAAGCTGACTCGCTAGGCTTCATCGCTACTGTTTTTTGCTATTTTTATCAACATTGCAAACTGGTGAAAATAATGATTTAGTGACACTATGGAAACAATACTAACAACGCCATAGAAGTAATCTGCATTTTCATTTACGTTTTAGTTCACTTTTTCTATGACGTTGTAGGTATTTTTGGATAGAAACTATCAATCGTTATTCCTATTCATACTTCGCCACACGCTGCACTGCTATTTGATGGGCTAAAGTAGTATGTTTGAGCTTTCAATTCTTTTGTAGTGTCTGTAATGCCCAAATATGGTCGAATGGTGATGTTTAGGAACAATATCCCACATTCAGCAAGGCCCCCAAGCCCTGATTTTCATGGTACACGTTATACATTTGCTGTGAAGGTAAGATGGTTGTTTAACATAGGGTTTAAATCTTTAAAAGGTGGTGTAAGATTCTATTACCTTCCTTTTTTAATGCATGGCTTGAAAGGAACTTGGGTACTCTGATGTACTTCTACCATGGCAATTTTTTATATCTGAATTATTTTCAAGTGTAGGAATTTTTCCTCCGCAGAATCATATGAGCTCACCCGCGGTGCTCATCGATAAGCACACCTGCAGCGTCCAACTACCAATGATTTCGTTGAAATTGTTAGCAAAATGTTTCCGTAACTTCAGCGGAATTGATCAAGCTGCTAAAGATAATACAGCATTTTGAAATATCCCCCCTCACCTCTAAGCAAGACCGCCCGCTTGTTTTAATTTTTTTCCCACCACCCCACCTCCAATTATTAAGATAACCCATTCTATCTGACACTGGCGAGCAACTGTCTTAACTGTCTGTTAGCAAAATGTTAAAATAGTAGTTAAGCAGTTGTTAAAGACCCATGGCTAACCATGATCCTTTGCTCGCCAAATGAAAAGCAGAAACGAACAGAACCTAGGCCAGAAACAACTTTCTTATCATAGGAAAGTCGACTTTGGCGCCGCAAAGGATCATGGTTGGCAATGGGTCTTTAATTATACAGTGCTATTCTATCTTCTTTATATAGGTATCAAAGACAAAGATGATTGGCCTAGCCAAAATCCTTCGTGAAGTATTAGAATTCAAACAAGAAGACAAGGGCGAAGGAGGTGCACTATATAAAAAAATGCTTACCGAGGAGGAAACCCTGCAGTATTCTTTGACACCAGAAGAAATGTTGCAAAACATTGTAAAGTATCGGCAAGAAAAAGATAGTGTAGCAGCCAAAGACAGTCAATCAGTCGTGACTTTTTTGCTGAGAAAAAATTATGAAGGTCCAAACCAGCCATCCGTTTAATTTTTTCCCAAACCATATTGGAGGTGGAGTCCTGGCAATAAAAGGCTTGAAAGTGACATCTATGGTTATTATATATAGCTATTATAACGGAGGTGTCAAATATTTAAAATGGATTTCGTTTGAAGTGGCATAGACTGACTACATGAGTCTCAGATTTTAGTCTCTGTTTAGAATCTGTTTGGTCGGGAGTTCTTGTAGACAGGGTGTCCCAAAAAAATTGTGCCCCGTTTACCTGAAGATTGTGACGAAATGGAAAAAGATTCTTGCTAAATTAATGGATGATCTTGCTCTTCAGATGTTAAATTAAAGTTTGCTACCATCCCCGTAAGAATCCGTTGCAAAATGATGGAGCTATGATCTTTAGAAGACCAAATTTATCTGATGACTGAAACCAGCGGTGGGCCATTTTGTCTTACTATTTTGCAGCGATAAACAGCTTCATGGATGAACTGAAACAGCCCCCAGTTTCATAGCTCTCACAAAAATGTCAATGAACTCCTTGATCATTATTTGGATTTTTGCGAGAGTTATGGCATTGGAAAATTCTATTTGGGTTCTGAAGATCATAGCTCCATCATTTTTCAACGGATTTTTACGGGGATGGTAGCAAATTTTATTTGAACATCTGAAGAGGAACATCATCCATATTTCATATTTCATATATTTCATATTTGATTCATTTAGGGAGGGTTGCCCTAACAATTTAGCAAGAATCTTTGTCCGTTTCGTCACAATCTGCAGGCAATCAGGGGCGGATCCAGACCGAAGTTGAAGGGGGGGCAACCTGCATGGAGGGCGGCAAAAAATACATAAAACGAAAGCGCGCCGGAGGCGCGCGAAAATTTTTGGGCTCCAGGATAAGAAGATTCTTTGGTTTTTCTTCTAAATAATGCCTTGATTTGTATGTTTCACCCCATATTCTAATCAAAACAGTTTAAAAAGAGTGTNCATGGATGAACTGAAACAGCCCCCAGTTTCATAGCTCTCACAAAAATGTCAATGAACTCCTTGATCATTATTTGGATTTTTGCGAGAGTTATGGCATTGGAAAATTCTATTTGGGTTCTGAAGATCATAGCTCCATCATTTTTCAACGGATTTTTACGGGGATGGTAGCAAATTTTATTTGAACATCTGAAGAGGAACATCATCCATATTTCATATTTCATATATTTCATATTTGATTCATTTAGGGAGGGTTGCCCTAACAATTTAGCAAGAATCTTTGTCCGTTTCGTCACAATCTGGCAAATGGGGCACAATTTTTTTGGGGCACCCTGTATGAGAGAAAATAAAACATCAGATTAAAAATATTGAACGAATACAAGAAATCACGTCGTCAGTCTATGAAATGGCATACAAAAAGGATGAAAAATACCAATGTTTCTTTGGCTGTGATCTGTTTGTTCACGTGCCGTAAGCTTAGAGGAAAGCAGGCTATTGCTAGACTCATAGCTGGAGTCAATTTTTCAGCTCTGAAGTATCATGAATTTTTCAATGAGTCGCTGATATGGTGATTCTACGCAGCTGAGTATCAGTCTGCTTTTCATGATGACGACATAAAATGAATTCAGACTGATGCAAAACATGCTAAAGGAACTTTCATCCGTTGATACCGGTCAAAATACAAAATGTCTTATTTTATAACCTTTAATGCAAGTCGAAATGTAGTCCAAATTATGAGCAATATAGTCCGAAATTTCTGTCAATCTACTTCGAAATTTCTTTGTCCGAAAATAATTGTCCCAAATTTTTTGGTCCGAATATTTTCGTTGTTAATGTATCACTTTCCATAGTCTATAATTTTCACGGATAAAATCAATAATCCTCGGTGATAGAATTTTGATAAATTTGTTGAAATTAAGTCCGTTTCAAATTAGATGTCTTGTGAGATTTGCGATAACGCAAAATTACTCATCCAAAACTCTTTAATTGCTTTTATTCGCGGACATTTGTACGTGAAATCTAATTTGAGACAGACTCTTGTTCTATAACGAGCTTCTAGAGAATGTTAAAGATCCAGCTTTTCCTGTACCTTCGTGGATATCCTAGCATGCCATTTCGTATCCAACAAAACACTCTGCAATATCGGATGAATAGTTTTCGGTAAAAACTCTTAGAAACACTTTTAGAATTAGCTCGTCTATGCTTTTACTCTGGTTGGTAGTCTGTAGTATATGGCTGAAAAGAAGGACAAGCTTATATTTGATATCAATAATTAATTTTCTTCGCACGATTTACAGGGATTAAAGCACTGCTGGTTATCGCCTTTCGCTGCTTTAGCTTCGCTGTAGTACACGTATTTTTTAATAAGAAACTCTTTGCAAGAAAGCCAACTCTCAAATCACCAAAAATCGAGAAAGTCGAATACTGTAAAGTTTTTTGAGTAAGGAGGTTTTATTTCATCTTGGAATCTAAAGCATACTTAAAGGGAATAGCTATATTGAGTGGTCGCTATAAATAGGCTACGAAAACGCCCACGCACCCATTGTTTCTTCAGCTACACAATGATAAACGGCACGTGCCAACAGTATCAAATACAATAGACTATATTTTCAACTTGGCCCGGGCCAGCTTTTGACTATGTCGATTCCCTTTAAGTTTGTTTTTTTGTACTTTGTTACTTGTTATTACTCAAGTAAAGTCTAGACAGATTCATGGTTTCTTAAAAGTTGCTGTGAAACTGTTCACAAAAGCATATGAGACCCCCCACAACCGATAAGAATATCGAGAATTTGAGGATCATTCTAATAAAGTTTTAAGAAACTTTCTGTACTCAAAATCTGGCAATTTAAAAAGTGTCATTACTTGGTCAATTTCTTAGTTTTCAGGGACAATTTCTTAAAGTTCCTTATGAAAAATACGTGTATCCGCTAAAGTTTGGATATAAATATGTTTTTGGGGTTTCTCGGTTTTAACTATTTAAATTGCAAAGGGAACCACTTTTATGGGTACCCGTAGCCTGTCACTTAAAATAATTATTCTAGCTGTTGCCTTTTCTTATATATACGTATAGAAGAAAATTTCTGCTGATGATTGATGATTTATTTGGGTTTTATAACTGTTTCTTTTTAATGAATTCATCTGCAATGCCCTATTCATGCGGTGATATTTTAGGAATTGTTTGCCAGTAAATGAAAGTTCCAGTACAGGGTTCCAGTGCATAACCCGGATGAAGAACTTTGGAGAAACCTTTTGAAATTTAGAGCCACGCTAGGGAGCCAATCCCAACTTAGCGCTGGCTTGTTTCATTGAAGCAGTGTTGCTAAATAGATAGAATTTGGAATAGGAGCGGTGAGAAATGTTGAGAGGATTGCTTTTCAATAAAATGTTTAAGTTTGAGATGCGAAAAAATATTGTATATTTGAAAGACATATTCTTTTCTGCATTATTTTACTGAAGTGCAAACGACGCGACCCAATATAAAGGTATAGGGTTCATTTGCCTGCGTGCAGACTATACCCCCCCCCCCTCCCCCTCAGGAAAGTTTACATAAACATAGTTAATGTAAGTCTTGAAGGGGTATAGTCTTCACGCATCGAATCTGGCCCTTCTCTTCTTTAATTTTGGATGGTCTGTTCTAAAAGAAAGGCGTTTCCGGCAGTCTAAAGGGAGTGGTCCCAAAAAAATTCCCGGGGGCAAGCCCCTGGACCCAAATTTTTGCTCGCATCGATCACCTTTTGCCCCCCTCCCCCAAACAGCACCCTCGCTATGCCACTACCACTGATACATGGGTATCTAATTTATGCCATTTGATGTTTTTGTTTAAATGAAGCCCCTATGTGCTTGCTTGTTGGCCTTTTTCACACTTTTACAGTATTGCAAAGGAGGTTAATTATATTTTCAACCTCAACCTCGCTCACAGGTTTAGCTGTGTTTGTCAGTTGTCAGTATGAGCGTAGCCTGCGCGCAGACTCTCACGAAAAATTGAAGCTGGTAGCATTAGCACTAAAACTGATCATGTTTTTGTTTACATGAAAAAGCAAAACACAAGGTCAACTACCTAAGGGCTTGTTCAAAAACATAGCCAGCCCTCTTCCAGAAGAAAGTTTATGAGTAGCTTCTACACAACAACAAAGAAGTCAGGTACTAAGCTTCTGAGAAGTATGATTTAGACGGGGGTAAGAAAGGAACCCAAATCTCATACGCATTCTTTTGGCCCAGTACTGAAAGTTTCTTAAGATTGTCAGATTATGTTTACTGAATTCTTAGAAGTTTCTTGAAGGTTCCTCATTTAAATTTGTATGTCACGTGTAATTAGGATCAAATTTGTCACATTTTCAGCTCTGAAAAAGGCTGTATGCAGGATCATTTTCTAGGAAGGAAAAACAAGCTACAACTATGTGTACCATAGGTGAAAATATCCAAATGAGTTTCTCTTTCTTGGAGGTGATGCTATTGATTGTTTTAAAGCTGGACAATAAAAAATAACGCTAAAGATGGCGGCTCCAAAGACTTCGTTGTGTTTTGCTGCAAAGCATGCTGGTAAAAAGCTCCCTGATGACCACCTAACGACATAAATACTTTGGTCTGCCGTTTCGACTAGCAAGCTTGAACTCGAATCGACCTTGAATTCGAATGCAACATGGTTTGCAAGGAAACCATTCCAAAGCAGAAAAAGTAAAGTTTTAATTCGAATTGACGTTTTACTTAAAGATTCGCGTTCAAATTACAAAATTATCCTATTTTTTACATTGATTACTTGTTCCGAACTTTACCAAAGCTAGCTAGTAGAAACGGTAGGTCAAATTTTTTATGTCGTTAGGTGGTCTTCAAGGAGCTTTTTACCAGCATGCTTTGCGCGGCCGCCATCTTTAGCGTTATTGTCTATTGATAGAAGTTGATAGGTTTGTCTAGGTCTTTTCCAGGCCTTTTCTAGAAACAACCAAGGGCGGGCATGTCACACTGTGGATGATAGACCTACCTTTGTCCGAAAACCGGCAGTTCGATAAAAGTTTTTTCATGAGCCTTTTTTATAACAAATTTCCGCTTTTATTTTCCTCAATTTAGCAGAAAATTTTGAATTAAATAATCATTAACATGGTTTGTCCCCAAAAACCGGTAGTTTTAGTCAAAAGGCTTCATCCGACCATGATCCGACATCCGAAAGCAGGTTGAAGTTACATCTGTTAAAGTGTCCCAAAACTGGTGGTCTTACAGTGGTGGCGCCAGCCGCAAAAAAGTTGAGAGGACGAACGAANGTCACACTGTGGATGATAGACCTACCTTTGTCCGAAAACCGGCAGTTCGATAAAAGTTTTTTCATGAGCCTTTTTTATAACAAATTTCCGCTTTTATTTTCCTCAATTTAGCAGAAAATTTTGAATTAAATAATCATTAACATGGTTTGTCCCCAAAAACCGGTAGTTTTAGTCAAAAGGCTTCATCCGACCATGATCCGACATCCGAAAGCAGGTTGAAGTTACATCTGTTAAAGTGTCCCAAAACTGGTGGTCTTACAGTGGTGGCGCCAGCCGCAAAAAAGTTGAGAGGACGAACGAAGATGGGGTCTGGGGGCGTAGCCCCCAGGAAAATTGTTTAGTGCCACGCCCTTTTTATACTCTGGAAACGCCCTTTTCAACCTCAGGAAACACCCTTATTTGTCTATCAAACTCTAGAGATAACTACCTAAACCCCTTCTTAGCTATTTTCAAAACGGATTTAAACGAATTGGAAGACTGACCTCGGAGAAAAGTGGGGGGGGGGGTCTTGTCCCCCCATTCCCCCCGTGGCTCCGCCACTGGTCTTGGTTGAGATACTGGTCTTTTTTGGGTAAATTTGCCGGACAAAGATAGAACCACTTTGTTGAAAGTTTGATTTTGTGGTCTTTTTCATATAAATGTGCCGGACAAAGATAGAACCACTTTGTTGAAAATTTGATTTTGTGGTCTTTTTCATATAAATTTGCCGGACAAAGATAGAACCCCTTTGTTGAAAATTTGATTTTGTGGTCTTTTTCATATAAATTTGCCGGACAAAGGTTGCACCATTGAAGGGTAAACTTCATATAACTTTGGTCAGGTAGAACAGCAGCAAAAAATATTTTGGTAGAACAGAAGATAAGATTCGTCAAATTACAACTTTGTCCCAAAAATGGTTGTTTTGGGCGTGAAAGTCGTAATCTGTGATAAGAAAACAGGGCTATTTTTCCCAATTCCTTTGGACAAACATGGGGTCGAAATTTTTACGGTACTTGCCCCCCTTGAACAGCTTTAAGCAAAATTGCAAATAGCTTTAGAACGGGATGACCGATTTGAATGAAATTAATTATTCTCTCCAGAGTAAGGAAGAGTGAAGATGAAGCTCTGGTGGGACGAGTTGTCACAGGGGTAAGTTGTCACAGTCACAATTATATCATGAACATTACATCATGAGAGCCCTCTATTTTTGTCAGAATTATCCAAGAGAAGAGAGGTTAGGTATAATCTCAGAATAAATAACAGTTTTACTTCCAAGCACATCCACCGTGGCCTTTGGCATGAACTCGATATGCTTTAGGGGTAGTTTACTCTGGAACAGCATACATGATGTGATAAAGAGCAGTGAAACGGTTCCTTCCTTTTGCAACAAAATCAAAGCATGGGTAGGTATAGGGAAGGATGCAATTGTAAATTATGCTGTTGACTGTAAATATCATAGCTTTGCTAGCTTGTTGGCCTCTTTCACACTTTTCCAGTATTGCAAAGGAGGTTGATTTTAATTTCAACCTCAACCTCGCTCACAGGTCTAACTGTGTTTGTGAGTTGTCAGTATGAGCGGAGACAAGAGACTTTTGGAATGAGATCAACATTTCTGCTGGTAGCATGAGCAGTAAAACTGATCATGTTTCTGTTTACATGAAAAAGCAAAACACAAGGTCGACTACCTTAAGGGCTTGTTCAAAAACATAGCCAGCCCTCTTACAGAAGAAAGTTTATGAGTAGCTTTCACACAACAAAAGCAAAGTCAGGTATATAGTTTTGATGTATCTAAATTATGTATATTATACCTCATTCACACTGAAGCAGTTAAACCAGCTTTATCTAGCCCAGGTTAAATTTCAACCAATCAAATGCATTCGATTTGTTGGATCGACCAATTAGAACGCAGCACTCAATAACCTGGTTTATTTTAAGCTGGGTTAACTTGCCAGTGTGAATGGGGTATTAGTTGGCTTTATCAGCTTACTCTTCTAAAGAATACGAGCTATCAGTAGTTACCCTACCAATTGCAAATAAGAAGTTTATTATTATTATCATTATTATTATCCACACTAACCGAGGAAAACTTTGCCGATGAAATTTCCTGGGAAGTTATTATGTACTTCTTTCCAATGTATCGGCAAAAATCAAACAATCAAGGCATTAAATTGAAAATGAAAGCGTGACAACTTACCCGAAATTCCAAGACTATAAGGTGCTACACACTTGAGATTGCTAGAGAGGCCTGGGGAGAGCAGTGCCCGGACGAAAAAATTTGGGGGGGCGGCCCAACACAAAGTCTATTGTTTACGAAAATTTTTGCCCGACTTACGTCGGATTTTTGCCCGAGAAAGGCTGATTTTTGTAAATTTTTCCAACGCTGNAGCCAAGGGCGGGCATGTCACACTGTGGATGATAGACCTACCTTTGTCCGAAAACCGGCAGTTCGATAAAAGTTTTTTCATGAGCCTTTTTTATAACAAATTTCCGCTTTTATTTTCTTCAATTTAGCAGAAAATTTTGAATCAAATAATCATCAACATGGTTTGTCCCCAAAAACCGGTAGTTTTAGTCAAAAGGCTTCATCCGACCATGATCCGACATCCGAAAGCAGGTTGAAGTTACATCTGTTAAAGTGTCCCAAAACTGGTGGTCTTACAGTGGTGGCGCCAGCTGCAAAAAAGTTGAGAGGACGAACGAAGATGGGGTCTGGGGGTAGTTTACTCTGGAACAGCATACATGATGTGATAAAGAGCAGTGAAACGGTTCCTTCCTTTTGCAACAAAATCAAAGCATGGGTAGGTATAGGGAAGGATGCAATTGTAAATTATGCTGTTGCCTGTAAATATTATAGTTTTTCTAGCTTGTTGGCCTCTTTCACACTTTTCCAGTATTGCAAAGGAGGTTGATTTTAATTTCAACCTCAACCTCGCTCACAGGTCTAACTGTGTTTGTGAGTTGTCAGTATGAGCGGAGACAAGAGACTTTTGGAATGAGATCAACATTTCTACTGGTAGCATGAGCAGTAAAACTGATCATGTTTCTGTTTACATGAAAAAGCAAAACACAAGGTCAACTACCTTAAGGGCTTGTTGAAAAACATAGCCAGCCCTCTTACAGAAGAAAGTTTATGAGTAGCTTTCACACAACAAAAGCAAAGTCAGGTATATAGTTTTGATGTATCTAAATTATGTATATTATACCTCATTCACACTGAAGCAGTTAAACCAGCTTTACCTAGCCCAGGTTAAATTTCAACCAATCAAATGCATTCGATTTGTTGGATCGACCAATTAGAACGCAGCACTCAATAACCTGGTTTATTTTAAGCTGGGTTAACTTGCCAGTGTGAATGGGGTATTAGTTGGCTTTATCAGCTTACTCTTCTAAAGAATACGAGCTATCAGTAGTTACCCTACCAATTGCAATTAAGAAGTTTATTATTATTATCATTATTATTATCCACACTAACCGAGGAAAACTTTGCCGATGAAATTTCCTGGGAAGTTATTATGTACTTCTTTCCAATGTATCGGCAAAAATCAAACAATCAAGGCATTAAATTGAAAATGAAAGCGTGACAACTTACCCAGCTTACCCCTGTGACAACTAACCCCACTCTCCATAGTATTCTCACCGGATAAGTCTCACGAAATTCCAAGACTCTAAGGTGCTACACACCTGAGATTGCTAGAGATGCCTGGGGAGAGCAGTGCCATAGCCCCTAGGGAATAGGACGGTATATAGGTAAATTCAGAGCTCATTTCAGCCTTCTTTGTGAGCAACATTCAGTGCATAGTAATAAAATCGACCCACCGCTCCTCCCTCAGCGACGGTTCGCAACGATCCTACTTTCCTTACAGACAGCGAAGCCCCTTTCGCTCTCTTCATATCTTAGTGGTTTGGAAGGAAGGGAGAAGGATCCGGTGAGAATACGTTGGTATTTTGGTGATTGTAGAAGCAGTTCCCCCGGGAAGAGGACTCCATATTACCTGTCAATCAAGCAAGGAAATTCGGTTATTTGTGGGATTCATTGTTGCCTAACGATCCGTACCTTGGGGACCTGGTGTTAAGTGGACTGGCTGTTCTTCAGTATCCTCATTGGAAGTAACGCAGAGTTCTTGGACAGTTATTCGAAATCTGGTGAGTTTTTTTATGTGCTGGTTATAGTTATCTCCAGGAGCAATTCTATTTTAACTTTAATTTCTATTTTATTTTCTTTATTCATTAAAAACAAAAAAACTATTTAAAAAACAACAAGATTAATAAACTACGTGCCATCAATAGTGAGAAAAGACAATTTCTATTCATGGGGCTTTTTCCGAAATTGTTGATCAGTTGTTTGTTCGACACGGATTATGTTTTCAAATTATAGAAAAAAGTTAGGTCTAATATTGGAAATAGCCAAGCAGCAGAATCTTGTCGAGTGAGACCAAACTGCCAAACAAGACTCACTTTTGGCTCTAACAGTGAGCGCGGAACCATACTGAGGGGGGGGGGCTAAAACCCCTGCACTATTTGCAAAATCTTTCATTTTTCCATTGAATTCACTTCGTTTAATTCTTATCTAGGGCTAACAATGCCTTCTGGCTCCTCCACTTAAAAAAAAAACTCCGCAATCCTTGCGCTTTAATTGAATATATCAATTCCGTGTCGGATGGACAACTGATCGTGTCGAAAACAGCCTCTCATCTTCTACCTGACGTCTCCATGCGAGCAAGCATCTTCCTTGAATATCTTTCAAGTTTTCTTTCCTTTTCATTCTATTTTTCACACGTATTTTCGATAAGAAACTCTCCTAAGAAACTTTTAGATCACAAAAAATTAAGAAACATGAGTTCACTCACTTTTATAAGAAACCGCTGATGAGAAACTGTAGTAGACTCTTCCAGAAATTAAGAAACTCTACTAGAAGAAGTCAGAGGTCAAATCAAAGTCAGTGGCCGAAAACATATCGAATCTTTCCCAAACAACGTCGTTGGGACGTTTTCGTTTAGACACCCCCACCCGCGACAAAACGTCCACGACCAAAATTCCGATATAAGTAATATTTATCCATATGCCACGTTTAGATTTTGTACATGTCATTTGCGTGCGCTACTGACCCATTTTTATATCAAATTTCCCAGCTAAACCCAATTCTGACAGCATTTCTTTAAAATAAACAGTAAAGAGTGGGAAATACATTTTCTCGCCAATATATAGATTTTACAGGTTGTGATTTATTTAAAAAATTTGTTTTTTCCATGTAAAATCTGAATCTGAAAACGTCTTGAGCAAACCCCCCCCCCCCCCCAAACGTCCAAACGACGTTGTTTGGGAAAGAATCGATAAGTTTTCGGCCCCTTAAAAAACTTTTTCAGTTTCTGGTTATGAGTTGCGAAGTGTTTTTTTTTACAAAAAGTGTATTATCAAACCAAATAATACTAAAAAGTATTATTTTGTTTAAGATTTGGTTCTTTCTTGTAACACTGCAAAAGAAATGTTCTTTTTTTTCGTGTAAAGTATTCTTGCGTGTTAACACGCAAGAATACTTTACACGAAAAAAAAGAACATTTCTTTTGCAGGAAATTTTTCGTTCATCAATTCTGCTCTAAGGAAGAAACTTATTTTGTTCTGCCTCTGGCTCGCTCTGGATTTTACTGCCTTGCACTATAGTTTGAAATTCATTGTTATTCAAATTACCTAAACCGATGATGAATGTTGAGCAATCGAAACATGTCTTTAACCCTATTTGGACAGGGTTGAAATTTGAGCATTTTCCACAGGGGGGCGTTTTTCGCCCCCCTCTTTTTTTCCAAAACAAGAAGAGATATAACAATAAAACTGATCCCAATTGTTCCTTGGACAATAAGCTTTACAATTTTAACAAAAGAGTTTAATTAATCACTTGGTTCGTCGCTAGGCAACCAAAAACATTAGGAAAATGACCAAAATTGAGCTACTGGCTTAAAAAGCAAAATTTGTCTAGATTAACATGAGATAACAGGCAGAATTGTAGCCAAAAGTAGCAATTAAGAGTAGAGGAAGATATTTAGACCGAAATTTCTCAACTTAGATTGCAACTCTTGCTAATTAAGAGCAATTAGCAAGATAATAGACCAATTGATATTTCTATTGTCATATATTTTCAATTTTTAGGCTTCTATATAGTGAAATTAGTTAGTAAAAAGTACACTAACACTGCTTTCTGCATGTTTTGAAATATATCACACTATATTCAAACTATGACGTCATAAAGATAAATGACGTCATGAACATTAAATTTGATGATGTCAGCAAATATAAATAAACTATATATCAAATGAAAGTACTCTTCAAGACGAATCGAATGGTACATATAACATTATGATTTACGTTAGTTGCGAGAAATNGAAATTTCTCAACTTAGATTGCAACTCATGCTAATTAAGAGCAATTAGCAAGATAATAGACCAATTGATATTTCTATTGTCATATATTTTCAATTTTTAGGCTTCTATATAGTGAAATTAGTTAGTAAAAAGTACACTAACACTGCTTTCTGCATGTTTTGAAATATATCACACTATATTCAAACTATGACGTCATAAAGATAAATGACGTCATGAACATTAAAATTTGATGATGTCAGCAAATATAAATAAACTATATATCAAATGAAAGTACTCTTCAAGACGAATCGAATGGTACATATAACTTTATGATTTACGTTAGTTGCGAGAAATTAAGGAGCTTTATAAGATTTTCTTTGTTACCTGTCTCCAAATAAGGGCATTTGAAGGTCACGTGGTGCAACAATGGACAATGGAATTTTTAAAATTTGGTAGCCAATAAAATTTTAGCAAAATTAAAAGAGTTCCAGCTTCATATTTACACTAGCGTCGGAGATATTTGAGAATGTTTGGTAGGGGGGGGGCGACAAACGCCCCCCGGTCGGTCCAAATAGGGTTACGGTCCCTAGTTAATAAAAGCTGTTTGCGAAATGCTGATCAGCTACCCATCCGACATGGATTGACTCTGAGTTATAGGGGCACAGTTAGGTTCTATTGATAGTGCAAATAGCTAAAAGGCGGAGACTAGTCCGGTGAGATTTAACTGTCCAATAACTAGCCAGTTGATTTTGGGGCCTTAATTATAGAAAAGGATATTCATCTGATCAACCATTTTGCAAGCAGCCTCAGTTCTTGAGGCCCTGCCTTCCCTTCTTTGATTAATTGATGACTCAAATGGCCCCCAAGAATTTATTCATAGCTATTCCATTATTTTATTTCCAGGAGAAAAGTGGAGCAATGCATGGTCTTATTCTGCTGACCTTGCTCATGACCTGGTCTTTGCCAGCAGAGGGCTCTATAGCGACTGCTGTCGATAGTATTGAAGAGGTGAAGAGATTTTTCCGTGCAACGAATTTAGGCATAGGGGTGTACTCACGCACAGCTACCTTGAATGCAATCACCAAACAACTCGAAGGCGGGCCTAATGCTGCTGCGCAAGAGCAGTTACATCAAGTTCTGACAGTACTTTACGCACTGGATGTACTTGGTGGTGGGGCAATCCCTGTCATTGATGATGTATTGGATTCCATACTCACCTCACAAGAATTCAGGAACACGAGGAACCTTTGGCAAGGCTTGAGTGAACATTTGAAAGGCAGCTGGAGGGGGGCAATTCTTGGAGAAATGACTGCAGAAGAATATGCTAACGAGGTATAAGTAAGGAAACAAGCCATTTTTGACACGTTTGAAGATGAAGTGAGAAGACTCAATCCAAGTAGCAGACAACTGAAATACATAAAGAAAGCAAAGACATGGTTCCGTGTTAAAACAGCAGCAAAAGTCTTAGGACCGTTATTTGACACGATCAGTATTGGAGTTAACGCGTGGACTATTCACACAACTAGAAGAGATTGCGAAACATCACCGCATTCATGCAACTACGGAGCACTTGCAGCTGGGGGGCTAGGAGTCGCTGCAGGGGCTGTGGGTCTTATCACTTTCTTTGCTACCTTAGCTGGTGCTTCAGCAGCTCTTGGTCCAGTAGGGGCGATCTTAGCAGCCTGTTTGACCATCATAGCTACTCTTATTGAGCTCTTCTGGACACCCGATGACCAATGGGTTAAAGATTACAATTCGCAAGCTTCAATGATGAGAAATTTGGTCAGGTATTCACGTTTGCAACTTTTCAATTCAAATGAGTTTTTGGCCCGTAATGCAGGAAGCAATAATGACATGGCAGATATTTATGTTGTCAATCAAGGCCATCTTCCAAAATGGAACTTGGTTCATACATTGGACAATGTTAAGTTTGGACAGTATCACAGTGACAATCCCCGTCGGGAATTGTTCGTAAATGGTAGGTGCAATTACCCAATTGTTGATGGAGCTGATAATCCTCCTGGGGGTAACATCCCTGGAGGTGGCAAGTACTGCCCGTATTTAATAGACGGAAATCAAGTATCAGGCTTGCACGGAGGACAGAACCTCGGTTATGGATACTACGGCTTCACAAGAAATTCAACAACCACTAATCAAAACACTGACTTTCCGGCTTCGAGTGACTATTCTGGGTCAATCGTGCTTATACCCACAGACAAAGTACAGCGGTCCCTTCTCCAGGCGGATAACGTAGATGCTAAACTGCGCGGTGTCTACGTAAACACGCAGCTCAAAACAGGCAGTCTCAATACTCCATATGATGACGCAGTTTTCATTGGACACATGAAAAATCTTGATAACAGCGAAACGGTTCAGGTGATCACGGGAGAGGGGAATGATGCTCTGATCATTGAAGGGATGATTGGCCCATTTTCCAATAATCCAAGTGGAGGCAGATTGAACGCGGGATTAGGATATTCAGGACATAATGTTCTAAACTTACATGGAATCTCTGAAGCTGAGATCAAGGGTATCAAGTATGACCCACAGAATGGGGAGTTGAAGTATTTCCATGGAACCAACCGAGCAGAACACCTTGTAGGTACGGTGACAAATGTTGAGATCCTTGGGGCATCCCCATTTGACGATTACATCAAGCTGTATGCGTCCAGAAGAGGGGAATCAGATGACTTTACTGTTTTTAAATACAAAGGACAAGCAACTTACGAGGTGGATATTTCAACGATTGATGAGCTGTCGTTTGCTCCTTACTTTAGGATCATTGATAAATCAGATAATGGAGCAGCAACTAATCCAGGCTGCACAAATCACAATCCGTTGCTCCTGATCAAAAACTTCCCGACCAATGCAGTGATAAATGACATCCTCTACAATGGTCACACTGTCAGAGTTTATGGCAACAAGCAAGGGGGCGATCGCAAGAGAAGCAGCTATTACAACTATCTATTTGGAAAGAAACATGGGAGAAAAATACAGAAGAGATTGAGACGCAAGGGAAATAAACAAGGAGGGAAGAGAGATGGCACAGAGGGGACTGAAATAGAACAGAGCACCAAGAGACATGAAGATGGCACAAACAAACGAACACCCTGCACTGCACAGCAAGAAGACAACCACTCCGAAGGAAATACAAATGGAAAGGAACTACTCGCAACGATTGCCTTCCACACAAAATGCCCAGCTAAAATAGAGGCTAAGAAAGTAGGAGATGCTTGCATGATGGCACCGAGAGAGCTTGGACAACTTGATCTGGTTTTTGGCAGTGGAGAAAGAATCACGTCAGATTTCACACAAGATGTTGTAGGGTCAGTCTGCACGCTTGTATGTCCTTCACAAATAGTGAGATCAAAAGTAAACATTGATTTAAGTGGCGCTTCAAGTGGGACTCTCGTAATTAACGAAGACTTGTTTCTGGACCCTTGCAAAATTGGCCTGGATATATCACTCACTATATCTAGGGTGAGAAACGATGTTTGGGGCCTATCTTTCACGAGTACAAGCACAACTGCGAAATTCCAAGGCGCAGGGACGACACAGGAGGTCACAGGCCTTGACAGTATTGTGAATGAGAATGGAGAAGAAATTTACGACATTGCAGAGATGAATGTAATGCTTAACAACATGTGCTCTGACAATGATCCAAGTCAACCATGTCCCAATGTTGAGTTGGAATTATACGAGGATTACGCCGAGTTGAGGAATGCAAGAATTGGTCGTTGGGCAGGTCAGAAGCGGAGCAGTGAAATTAGCCAGCAAATGATGCAATGTTTTGATGAGAACTCAGATCTCTACAATGCTACTGTTTGTGAGCCTGCTGCAACTCGTAAGGCAACCATTACTAGAGCTTCTTTTGGAGTCTCTTCTGGAGATTCTGCTGAGACACAAGATGAAGAATGACTGAGAATTGACTAAGGATATTCATTATGAAACATTTGCTTGAAGTGCCACAGGCATCTTTCTGTGGCCCTTTGCAGTTGATTGCTTTTATTGCTTGTTAAATCATATATACAATTTGACGCAATGAAGATGAAAGGACTTTCTTCTTCCTTCAAGACTACTTGTGCAAGTAAGCATGTCTGGAACTTCGTAATTCCCACTCTAAAACAGCATTTATGATAGACTACATCGAATAATACTCTTCTGCGCAAGAAAATTGCATAAGATTGCTATTTAGCACTTTTTATAGCAAAAATTAAATTTGCGAATTTGCGATTTGACTGGGTCAGTCCTAGAAATTTGTTTGAAAATCTGTCTACTTGCTGAGATATGAGAAAAAATCTACCAGGGGATGGGGGCAACTTTTTTCCCCAACCAAAATAGCGTTAAGAAACGCGGTAGTTGTTGTTCCCAACAGCAGCTTTGTTCCTCCCTGTGACCCCTGTGATAAGCTGTGTGATTCACATTTGCAGGACACAGGGATACAAGGAAAACCGGGCACATGAACACGGGGAGGAACAAAACTGCTGCAGGAAGGTTTGCGTGTAGATCAGAGGACTATTGTACAATGGTGGTTCAATCAGTGGCGTAGCCAAGGGGGACACGGGGGGAGGGGGTGACAGCCCCGCCAATGATTGCCAAAGATGGATCTTGTGACTTGTTCAAATCCCAGGGGGGGTCACTTGAACTTTTATATACATATATACTTTATATACTTTATATACTTTATATACTTTATATACTTTATATACTTTATATACTTTATATACTTTATATACTTTATATACTTTATATACTTGTATACTTTATATACTTGAACTTTTATATATATAGGGGGGGTCCATCCGCAACTTTCAACATTCACCTAAAAGTATCAAATTAGTTTTTACTGACCCAAAAGTATCAACCATGTTTTTACGGATGTTAAAAGAAATCACAACTGTCTTGGATCTGGTAGGCATTGGTTAAACCCAAAAGTATTTTACATTTATCTTTTGTAAATCAGCTACCCATAAATATCAAAAGGATATATTTTTCAAATCAGGTACCCAAAAGTATCGGATCATAAAGCAAATCTTTACCCAAAATTATCGGATGGACCACACAGTATATAAAACGTTCAAGTGACCAACCTGGGGTTCAAATCCGTCGAGAAACTAAAAGGTGGGGGGGGGGGGGGG
>REGM01000426.1:42490-64019 GCA_004194415.1 Aurelia aurita
TTATTAGAAATGATAAACGCAACTTACGCACCCCTTTAACTTTATAAGTATGAATCTGTTTGCGACAGAAGATATGCTAAATTATTTACTTTTCGGCAATTTTCTGCTTGCTTCGCTCGCATTTCATACTTTCATTGTGTAACATTTGACTACCGCCTGGCTTCTCTTATCAAGATTATACAGATGTCCAGGGAGTGCAGCTTTATTAGAAATGATAAACGCAACTTACGCACCCCTTTAACTTTATAAGTATGCATCTGTTTGGGACAGAAGATATGCTAAATTATTTACTTTTCGGCAATTTTCTGCTTGCTTCGCTCGCATTTCATACTTTCATTGTGTAACATTTGACTACCGCCTGGCTTCTCTTATCAAGTTTATACAGATATCCAGAGAGTACGCCTTTGTTAGAAATGATAAAGGCAACAATTTATAAGTATGCATCTATTTGGGAAAGAATGTATGCTAAATTATTTACTTTTCGGAAATTTTCTGCTTGCTTTGCTCGCACTTCATACTTTCATGTTGTAACATTTGACTGCCACTTGGCTTCTCTTATCAAGTTTATACAAAATATCCAGGTGTGCAGCTTTATTAGAAATGATAAACGCAACTTAGGCAGCCGTTTAAATTTGTAACTATGCATCTATTTGGGGAAGATTTTAGGCAAAATTAATTGCTTTTCAGAAATCTTCTGCTTGGTTCGCTGGCACTTCCATATGGACCCTTCGGGCATTGCAACGTTTTGCAAATTTTCTTGTATAACCAAACTTCTGCAAGTTCCCATGTATTCAGCATCACAAGAGAATTTATGAAACCAATTTAAGCCTCCCTGAACTTTTATCGACAGTGCCTTTCACAAGAAATGTAGATAACTCAGTGTGCTTCTCATTAAATTGTCTGCTCATTTCTCTCTCAATCTCTTCGTGTTGCATTTCATATGCTCAGTACACTCAACTCTTCAATTGCATGAATATTTGCTCTAGAGTTTCGCTTATAGTTTTGAAACGAATCAAGTTAAACTTTATGAACGCTGCCATACATCCTGCCATTCTTCTTAGGCCCTCAATGGCTCAACGGCCTTCCTCGGAAACATATTCAAATCCATCTGCCCGTCGTTTTATGAATATAATCTCCTGATTTACTGGTATGACATTTATTGAACATGATAATATACTAGATTATCATTTGGATAAGTGGGGTTTACACCTAAATTTTCAAGGCATTAACATTTTGACTGCAAATTTGATTGATTTTATAAATGGGGAATGACTAGATATCATAAAATGTATGGATGATAAGACTGTAATACGAACGTATGACTCCACAAACATTTCAGATACTAATGTAGCGTTGCAGACCACAAAATCGTCGGATAAAGATAAGGGTAGCGAAACTGCAGATCTGCTCCAAAGTACCGATTTTGATTTGGTAAATTCGTCCCGTTTTCCACCTCGGATCCAACCAACGAGCCCCCAAGATACGTCTCTAGAGAGTCGGGTAAACAAATCTTTGATTTCAAGCCCTAGCCTAGGGAAAACAAATGTTTCGAACGACAATAGGGAGATTTTTGAGGACTCTCCCCTACTGCAGAATACTAATTGCAGCTTGACCGAACGTATCGATTCGACTCTGTGTTCTGGAGGCGGAATGGCTGTCGAATCTAGCAATACAGGCACACCTAGTGTCGGTGATAATGATCCCACTCCACCCATATCTGACAGTGAAACAGACAATGAAATAAACAGGCTTTTTCAGCTCAGAAAAAAATATCATAATAATCCTCTTCTTGGTTTTTTGAACATTAACAACCTTAGATACAAAATAGTGGACCTCAGAGAAGTGGCAGAGCGATGCTTACTAGACGTTCTGGTGATCGAGGAGACGAAGTTGAGCAAAAACTTCAAAACTGAGTTGTTTATAATGAATAACTATCAATATCCTATGCGTCGCGATAGGAATGAGTTTGGAGGAGGCATAATGCAATATGTGAGAAAAGGGGTGGTTTGCAATCGCATTACTGCTTACGAAGCACAGAATGTCGAATCGATATGTTCAGAACTTACTATCTGCAGAAAAAGGTGGATGAACTTTGCAGTCTACCGACCCCCTGATTCTGCAAACTTGAATAGTTTTTTTACTGAACTTTCAACTTCCGTGAATTTGGCTCTAGAGAAGTACGACAACATTATAGTTTTGGGAGACTTTAACGTGGACACCCAAAATGAGCAACATCCAGGTTATAACAAGTTCAAGTCTTTTTCAGATGTAATGGGCCTACAAAATTTGGTAAACGAGAAGACCTGGTTTCACTAAAAACCACGCGTCTTCTATCGATGTGTTTCTAACAAATCGACCCAGACTTTTTAAAAAGACATGTGTTTTTGAGACAGGACTGAGTGATTATCATGGGCTCGTAGTTACTCTACTGAAAGCTCAGGTACCCCGTCTCAAAGCAAAACGTATAACGTATCGATGTTATACTGGGTGCGCCAAAAAAAACTATCCACGTTTGAAAAATCGTAGTACCTAGAGTACTGGATGGATTTGAATGAATCAAAGTTTGGTTGATAGCAGAAAGACTGAAGTATTTTTGTGATTTTTTTCGTATTTTTATGAGTACAGATAATACAGCTAAATTCGAATTTAAGAAAATTCTGTGTTTGCAAAATGCCTGAAAAAGGGCCTAAAACACTTGATCAAATCTTACAGAAATTTCTCACAACGAACAATGCAAAATTACAGTTTTTCACGGGTATCGGATGTCGTTTGCACTTGTATTGCCATGGGATTGAAAATCTTTAGTATTCCTTTAAGAATTCATTTCCTATAACGCGGGAGAGAGATTAAATGCTCTGGTATCTTGTTCTATGCGGGAGATTTCGTACGATTTGATCGAGTGTTTTAGGCCTGTTTTCAGCCATTTCGCAACAAACGAATTTTCGTAANTTTTATCTGATGTCAGAAATGCCAATTTTGAAATTGATCATCAAAGTGCAGATGATGCATACGAACATCTTACCAAAACTTTTCGTGCGCTAGTAGACAAACATGCACCATTGAAAACTAAAACACTCCGAGGCAACACTGCTCCATTTATGAATCGGGATCTAAGGAAAGGAATTTATACCCGAGCTAGGCTTCAAAAGAAACTGAAGAAGCATCCTTCAAAGGAAAATGAAATCCAGTATAAAAAACAACGAAATAAATGTGTTTCACTAAAGAAAAAGGCAATTAGAAACCATTTCAAGAATGCGACCAGCAATGGTCTAGTTTCAAACCAAGATTTTTGGAACCTCGTCAAACCCTTTCTCTCCAATAAAGGGGGGGCTGCATGGTAATGACATTACCCTTGTCAAAGAAGACAGAATTATAACTGACGACAAAGAACTTGTCAAAGTTTTTAATTACCATTACATCAATATCGTTGAAAAATCCTCAGGAAAGAAACCCTCTAGCATTGCCGAAAACATACCCTGTGTAGACGATCGGCATGTAGTTAGACTGATTCTTCAAAAATACCACAACCACCCAAGCGCACTAGCAATTATTCAAGTTCCAGAAAATTCTTTTAATACGTTTTCTTTTCATGAAGCCGCAACAGACGATGTTGTCCAACTTTTACGGTCAATAAATGATAAGAAATCAACCGGTGAAGATAAAATACCCCCCAACCTTGTCCATTTAGGGCCTGATTATATGGGAAAAAACGTCCCGTCTGGCCGGGACGGGACGTTTGCCGAGATCCTACTCTTGTGGTCAAACCCTTGTGAAAATCAAGTTACGATTACATGAGAAAAACGTCCCGTCCCGGCTAGACGGGATACTTTTCACAAGCGGGATCCCGCCTTTCACCAAACGGGATCCTGCTTAGACGGGACGTTTTTTCTCATATAATCGAATCATCCCGGCTAGATTTGAACCCAAGATATTTCACGTTGCTTGTAAAAGCTATCCTATCCTCGTTGATTTGAAAGTCGGGACCGACTGTGGTATCATTCAGGCCCAGTTTCCGCAATCGTACTCCAGAACCTAGAATCATGCTTTGTGTTTTGGCGACATTAAGAGAAAGTTTGTTTCCCATTAACCATTAACGAATGTCCTCTAACTTCCCGTGCCCTAGAGCCTAATGTTATCCCGTGCCCTCGTGCTACTGGCCCTTTTTAGCTGGCCCTTTTTAGTTCTCCCTTGCTAGACCGAGATTGTACATCATTTGGTCCTCTACTAAGTAAAAAACATAAGTGGTCATAGAATAAAAATTAAGTTTTATTTGATAACGTGGTTTTTTATCTAAATACAAATGGATATTTTCAAGCACAAAAATGACAAAAATTGCAATTCTCTTAAAAAAAGGGTTTGAGATGTCATACAGTCATATATGAAATGTGTGTGGACCTGTAGCAGCATAAAGCATAGCGGGCTAGAGTGCAGTTTAGCGGGCGGCATTCGAATGTTGTGCTGTTGTATGTCATACGGCAAGGGTTAGGGTTAGTTTTAGAAAACGGTTTTGAGTTTAGTTAGGGTACGTTAGGTTTAGTTAGGTTAGGGTTAGCGGTTTGGTTAGTTCAATATCTGCAAAAGGAATATGACATTTAGCGCCGCTCGCTAAGCTGCACTCGTCCCGCATAGCGTATGTACTTGCATCTAGTCTCTCTCTAGCGAACCGGAGGAGACAAATATAGACCTTTTAGCTATTCTACGAAAGAGTCTGGATCCAGTAATATTTATATACATTTTTATTTACGAAGTAAAACGAGCCCACGAACCAAGAACACATTCCGAGTGCTTGCTAAGAATGCCAAGAATGCAGTCAGTTGCCAACTGCTGAATTGTTGCTGTGCCTCTACTACTCTATCACAGAAGTTATAGATCGCCTAGCAGGCCCGTAGGAAGGGGGTGGTAGGGGGTTCGTGGCTCCCAATAATTTTCAAAACAATGGTGCTAGGTCACAAGTATAAATTAAATATATTGTTCTCCATTGTCTTGAGAACAAAGCCCCCCAATCTGCAGCTGCTTCCTGCGGCCCTGTCGCCTAGTAACTACTCTTTGGCACTGCGCCACGCAAACAAACCATTATGTTTATACGAAGGATTCGATTGGGTGACAACTGTCGTGCACATTCGAAAAATCGTCAGATTTCTACACAATGAATTCCATCGCTCGATCCAGACTCTTTTATAGAATAGCTAGAAGGTATATTGACGAAAAAACGAGAGGAAAAACGAAGTGTTCTTTTGTCTTCCTTTTTTTCAATTTCCTGCACTCCCGTTTCGCTAGACAGAGAGATAGACTTGATGCAAGTCCACGTAAAGCAAGCCTAGCTTGAAGATCTAAGCGACAGCATCTTGAAATACCGTTCTTTGTCAGCATCGAATCTTTTGTTCTTCGCCTTCTTGTATTTAGAATATTTATCAGTGAGATATTCTCTGTTGCCGTCATTGCCCATAGTGTCGTATTTTCCTTCTTCTAGTTCTTGCAACAGTTTGTATCCTTTCATTCCCTCCTCCACAAAGTCACCGAGCGTCTCTCGCAGCATTTTTGCAACGGCTATTTGAGGTGATCTACTAACCTGTAATATGAGAAGAATAATCAATTTTAGACTTAACGACATAAGCCCTTGTATTCGCTCCTAAGGGACGGGCCATTAATTCTTACAGGGGAGGGGGTGGAAGACATTTTCAAATAATTGATGAAATTTTTGTCTCTCTCTTATTTACCTGAAACTTTTGGTCCCACCTCCAACATTGCAGATAATATTTTCGAACCCCTTCCCAATACCCGTACATAGGGTAAAGTGTCGCTATAATGTCATGATTTCAACTGCATGAAGATTCACATCGTCACAGCTGCTAGCAAATGATCAAAAAAGCCTTTTCAAACGAGACGAGAAAAGAGCACAGAGCGGATGGATTAAGCAAGCACATTCATTTAAGAACTACTTTAAGAAAAACTAGTGTTAGAAATGAACACTGTTTTACTTAGAAACTGAACAACTATGTTTTACTTCCTTAAGACAGAAATTATCAGGATTTACCTCAAATTATTATTATACCCTCCTTAAATGTGCTTTATTTTTCGTCCCCCTCTCTGAGTAGGAAAAGTTTTGGTCTTCCCTCCAAGATGTAAAGATGGCACTCAGATAAAGGTCGTTGAGAACATTAAATATCTCGGTGTTCAGTTGGACAGTCATCTTGTTTGGGATGAGCAGATAAACTGTATGAGAACTAAAGTCTCTCGAGCCTTAGGTTTTTTTAAGTATGCAAAGAAATTTCTCCCAAAGAAAACGCTAAGTAAAATGTACAGAGGAATTGTGGAGCCCCATTTTCGCTATTGTTGCTCAGTGTGGGGATGTTGTGGGAAAGTTCAAATTGAGACCTTCCAAAAGTTGCAAAATCGTGCTGCCAGAATTGTTACAAATAGCAGCTATGATGTTTCAGCAGATAGTCTGATTAAGAGGCTGAAATGGCCAACAATATCTGACATTATTCAAAATGAAACAGCGACTATAATGTACAAGTCAACAAATGGTCTTGCTTCAGAATATCTGTCCAAGCTGTTTATAAAGAACTCAGCCCAAAATACACTGAGGCCGAGAAACACCGAAACTGACTTGCGTGTTCCACTTTTCAAAACGTCAAATGGGCAGAAGTCTATTTCATTTTGTGGACCTAAGCTTTGGAACAAATTAAGCTTGGATTTCAAACATGCACCCTCTCTTCCTACCTTCAAAAAAGGTTAAACGAGCCACTGCAGAGGGTTTGATTTCACTTTTCTTTTGATTTAATTTCGTAAAATTATGTTATGGACATTTTTAGTTTTTTTATTGCTATTTAAATTAAGTTAGCGACATTTGTAAATTAGGTTTTTACTTTGTAGTCTTTTTGCACGGCCCCCTGTAAAGCAGTCTCCACATGACTGACGGGGCTACCGTGGTTAAATAATATAAAATGAAATGTCTTCCACCCCATCCCCGGGAGTAAATAATGACCGATCCCTAAGACCGTTAATATCTCCATCAAATCTGTTCGCCCATACAAGGACTCACGACTAAGCAGATTCTGGAGCTTCTAGATTCTCAGTTTGAAGCCAAAACCATTCATTTTATCGCGGAAAACTGAGACTCATGCAGTCAGTCTAAATCAATGTACGAGGTTACAAAAAATTGTTTCTGTGTTTCATAAATTGTAAGATCGTGAACTTTTTATCAATGTTTTATAAAAACATATAATTCTTTAGTGGAAGGTTGATCACATTGATTATGTGGTTCTAACGATATGCAATGTCAAAAATAGCTGCTCATATAACTATCGAGCAATGACGCAAGTATTTTTTACAATTTTCTATTTAGAAGAATGAAAATTGCATTATTGTACTCTAAGAAACTGAAATATGTCCGGCTGCTATTATTGTCCTAAAAAATTCGTGAACATATGATCCACGGTTCTAATCCTTTTTCACGCATTTTCAGAAGCAGATTCTAAGTACAACTGGTATAACTTCAGAATCCTCTTTTTTAAATATAGCCTTAAATTAGCATGATTCTAAGTTAGCCATTTTGTTATAAAACACTCGCCAAATCTATTGAGATTGGAGAAGTTTTTAAAGATTCCAAGGTAAGTTTGGATGTACGTGCTGCTCTCAACTTAGGCTTAATTCAAAGGGAAGGACGTTGAAACAATTGAAAGTCCATTGCATTGCACACCATAATTTTGCTAAATGCTGAATCCAATAATTTTGCACATAATACAGTTCACTAGTAAAGCAAAGCGATGACTTCCTGATGTTGTCTTCAAGGATTCACCACCATCGTCCCAAACAAGTGCAACCTGATAATTCCAGCTTTCTGAAATAGCTCTATTAAGCCCCCCTGGGGCTTTTTGGTTTGGGAAACTCCAGAAGAGGGGAGCTCATTAGAGGGGGGTCGAATAACAAGGCTATAAATAGCAGCTTTTTAGGTCTTTTACCTCATATTTTTCAGAATCAACATACTATTTTTGGAGACAAATACACAAAGTCAAAGCAGTTTTAATCCAAAAAAATTACTATCTAAATTGCTTTAGCTGAATAAATGGAAAATTGTTGGTAACCTCTTGCATTGGATACTAGAGGGGGGGGGGGAGCTTAATAGAGAGGGGGCTTATATAAAATGTTGGCTTAGTAGGAAAGGGCTTATTAGAGAGGGGGATTAATAAAGAATGGGCTAAATAGAGCTTTAACGGTACTTTAGCTAGAACTATCACTGTAGACGGCTTGACAAACCAATTAGGGACACGAGAGCTTACAGTTGAAGCTTTGCTAAATGCTGAATTACCTTGACAGCAAATGTGTATCGTGCAGCCAGAAAGTCTGAGCTTGGTGTTCTTGCAGAGTGCTCAATGATGTTTCGGAACATGACTATTCGTCCAAATTTCGGTTTTACCGCGCCTAAAATGAAATGGCTATATAGTGCAAGCTACGCTACTACAGATAACAACGAAATCTTCCTATTGTCGATTTCTGTTATGCATAAATTATGTATAAATAATGTATAAATAATATAATGTATAAATGTTTATAATGTATAACTTGTAACTACACATCTTGGTATAACAAAGGACGTGGAAAATTGATCTTTGCTAAATTTCCTGACACTTGGACAATTGTCGCTGTAATCATTTTTGGAGAAGTTGTCCTGCAAGGCTTAGGCAGCATTCACTTTGAGACGAAAGGGTGCCAATTACATTCCTGTAAATTTCTGCCTCATGAATTACGCAACCTGAGAATGTTAGGCTACGTGAGAAAGGGTGCATCCTCCTGGACATCTTGGTAAATTTTAAAATGTTGGCCTCCTTAGCGCCAAGCTTCGGCAGAGAAAAATTCTAGTTACAACAGAATACGAACTTCAACTCTGTCAACACTACCCAACGGAACACGCTTCACTCAATATAATTGTTCCAAGGCCTCGATTATCCCTGTGAATCTATAATCATAATGGGAAGGAAAACAATCAATTTACCAAACACAATACTTTTTGGTCTGTATTTGCAATGACAAGTCTCTCAAAGGCAAATCTCGTACTGCAAAGGTGGCAAAACACACGAGCAGCAGTAAAACTGTAATAAGTCTACACATATACTTACCTAGTGTTTCATACTTTTCGTCTCCAGCCTTGAAACTTTTCTTATACTTGCTACGTTTATTTCGTTCTTCGAAGAATATAGTTTCTCCATATCTGTCTTCACTCCATTCTGGGGTCAGATACATCAGAAATGTGTACTCGTGCTACGAGAAAGACTACAGTAGTGAGGATTTGTGATCATTTGATAATCTTCACAAGTCTGGATGTTTCTATGCAGACAATATAATACAATACTAGGACAATAGCAATAGCAGAAAATTTTGTGTGAAAAGGGGCATTTTACGAAGGTGCATTGTAGACTTATTACCTGAGCCCCCTTTTCCTGCGTTCTTTGACTTGAACTGGGAAACAAGAGACTCAGGAAGTAAGACGCTTAGGCGCATTGCATTTGATTAGCAAACAGAAATACTAATGGAATATATCGCATATTGGTGAAGTATCTCCGGTGTAATATGCGTTTCGGTTCGACTATGCGTTTCGGTCAGGACCAACAGCTCAGCGACGCGAGCGACTGCCAGCGATCGAAATTTTTAATGGAAACCACTTTTCAGAAAGTCAGCGATCCCAGCGCCATTCGAAACCATTCGATCGCTCCTGTCGTTCGCGTCGTTCGTGTCGCTGAAAAATTCCAGCGACGGGAACGACAGCAGCGATCATATGGAAACAATTCGATTGCTCCTGTCGTTCCCGTAGTTCGTGTCGCTGAAAATTTACCAGCGACGGGAACGACAGGAACGATCATATGGAAACCAGGCTTAAGTTTTTCAAGTGGCTATTCTAATTTCGAATTCGATGTAATTTTGTTTTGAAGCTGGTTTTGAAACATTTGAAACATCTTAACCAAATAAATAAAATACAAAGATGATTTTCAAAACATAAGATAAAATTCTATCCACCCTTCGTTCTGGCTACTTAAGGTTACTGCCCACCCTCACGGCAGTAATTTCAATGNAATCAAGCCAAGGATGTAAACAAAGGCCCTGTTCCCCGTCGCTCCCGTCGCTGGAAAAACGTACCAGCGACCGTAGCGACATGAACGATTTGATGGAAACTATCTCTTGTTTCTGCCAGCGATCGTAGCGACGCGAGAGACACCCTGTCGCTGAGATAGAACAAGTTATATCTCAGCGACGCGAGCGACTGCCAGCGATCGAAATTTTTTAATGGAAACCACTTTTCAAAAGTCAGCGATCCCAGCGCCATTCGAAACCATTCGATCGCTCCTGTCATCGCGTCGTTCGTGTCTCTGAAAAATTTACCAGCGACGAGAACGACAGCAGCGATCATATGGAAACAATTCGATTGCTCCTGTCGTTCCCGTAGTTCGTGTCGCTGAAAATTTACCAGCGACGGGAACGACAGGAACGATCATATGGAAACCAGGCTTAACTTTTTCAAGTGGCTATTCTAATTTCGAATTCGATGTAATTTTGTTTTGAAGCTGGTTTTGAAACATTTGAAACATCTTAACCAAATAAATGAAATACAAAGATGATTTTCAAAACATAAGATAAAATTCTATCCACCCTTCGTCCTGGCTACTTGAGGTTACTGCCCACCCTCACGGCAGTAATTTCAATGTTTTCCTCTGAGGGACGTGGATGATAGCGAACCCATACATCATTCGATGCGTAATTTAAATAGGAATACCCTTATGTGGAAATCCAGTTGAAAAAAGCGTCAGTAAATCATTTATCAAAGTTATCATGATTTTAAAATACCCTTCCTTCAAATGCTATTTAGGACCCCCCAGCAAGACCATAGAATCACGAAAACAACTTAAGACGATAGATCGTTTCCTTGTTTACCAAAGTGTGTCTGAGAATTTTGATATAATATCCAATTTTCAAGCTATAGCTTCCGCAATAATTGCATTAAGTTTCTTAGCCCTCACGGCAGCTTTGTTCGGTCTAAAATCCTGACCAGTGGATTGTCAAAAAAACGCAGACACACTTTGGTAGCTACATGCATTATCTCTCACTGTGCCAAATTTCTCATCATTTGATTGGTCCTGGGAGTCCTAAATAGAAACTTAGTACCTACTACTAGAGGAGTTTTCAGTTCCGAGAAAGCTGGCTTTTAGTAAAGGCTCTTAAAAACGTGACTTGCAATACTTATCAGACCACAAAATAAACCGGGTCAAGGCCATTAGCAACATGAAGCATGTGACAAAGTACTAATGTCAATAAATCGAAATAACGCGGCAAAGTTGCGAAAGTTAACATCCCATAGGTGGATTAACACGCAATAATTTCATCTTGAAGGTCAAGTGATTATCTTTAATCCCTTCCTATTTAGGAACAAATCTCTACTGTAACTTTTAGTTTCTTATCTTTAACTAAGAATTATCATTACTTCCAGTGCTTAAATATTGACTGGGAGNCGAAAAGATATAGCCTTTTGCCCATTGTTAGTTTTCCGTAAGGGTAGCGAAAGATCAGTTTCAGTATTTCTCAGTTTTCTGACATTTCGAGTTGAATTTTTGACAAATAAATCGGAAAGGTACTCAGGGACGAGCCCATTTAGCGATTTGTACATGGTAGTAGCAGTTTCGCTTCTAACAATATCACTTACAGTTGGCCAATTTAAATTGTGTATTAGTGCCATAGCAGGCGTATCAAATCTACTTTTTGTTACAATTCTAGCCGCTCGATTCTGCAACTTTGGTAGCTACATGCATTATCTCTCACTGTGCCAAATTTCTCATCATTTGATTGGTCCTGCGAGTCCTAAATAGAAACTTAGTACCTACTACTAGAGGAGTTTCCAGTTCCGAGAAAGCTGGCTTTTAGTAAAGGCTCTTAAAAACGTGACTTGCAATACTTATCAGACCACAAAATAAACCGGGTCAAGGCCATTAGCAACATGAAGCGTGTGACTAAGTACTAATGTCAATAAATCGAAATAACGCGGCAAAGTTGCGAAAGTTAACATCCCATAGGTGGATTAACACGCAATAATTTCATCTTGAAGGTCAAGTGATTATCTTTAATCCCTTCCTATTTAGGAACAAATCTCTACTGTAACTTTTAGTTTCTTATCTTTAACTAAGAATTATCATTACTTCCAGAGCTTAAATACTGACTGGGAGGGTTTCAAATTGTAGCTTCGACCCTGCATTATTGATAAAAGGAAACAATTGAAAATGATACTTTTGGTCATATTAACCAGGGCAGTAAACTTAAAATCCCTAATCTACATTGCAAGTATGGTATAAACTCATTCCAAAAATCTCTTGTTTCGCTCCCCGAACTGATTTGACTGTTCTGAAATTGGCAATTTACCGTAACCTAGTATTGATAAAAGGCGGACCAGATAAAATAGTTGTTGTTGCTGTTGCTAAGTGAAGCGATAATAAAAACAAGAACGAGACAACGAACGAAAGTTAGAGGGACTTATGTAATGAGTCTAAGTATGATACGCAACTTTACGAACCTCTCTCTCACTACAGTCTGTGTGTATACGAGGATGATGATTATGTTGAATGATGTTCATCGATACGTCATAGGGATGCCAGGTTGTTTCATTACTCAAGTACGTTGCTACAAGCTTGACATATTGCCATACTTTGCTTGGAGGAAAAAGCTCGGCCTGCAGAAAGAAGTGTAAAAGGTGGAATAAAGGTGTAAATGGAATGCATGCTCACTGTGTTGAGCAACACAATCTAGAGCTGCAAGCAATTGTTGCTAGTGTTTTCGAAGGTGTTGTGGCGCAGTGGTGTAATCCTCTGACTCTGACTTTGCAGCCAAAACAGTCAGGCGGACCGAGTTCGAGCTCAGTAAGAGCCCCACCACTTGAGCGTTATGACAAGGGGTCGCGAATTCGACTAGGTCTTCCCTACTTCTGCGATCTCAGCGCTTGGAGCTAAAAATCGCAACTTCACCTTCACTTCACCGAGTGGCCCTGAAAAAGGTTAATTTGGAAACACTTGAGAGAAGTTCTCATATGCCGTAAAGTAGAGCACAAAAGGGAGTCTCGAATAATCTATGTCATCGAAGTGTCAATAAAAGACTTGCTCACACTTATGGCCATTCGAGCGTCTCCACATGAACCCCAAGTAGATCCCTAACCGAAACGTCCCAAACAAGCGAAAATGAAGAAACCTGAAAGCGCACCAGCGTCGACGGAACAAAAAAGGCACACCCTGATGAAAAAAACCCCACACCCAACCGCCTTGTTACATATTTTTTAACACCACCCACAGGAGTTTGCACTAAATTCGGTCAATAAGGATCTGCATTTTTTTTAATCTAATCGGCTAAAACAAACAAACAAACAAACAGACAAACAAACAAACAAACAAACGAACAAACAAACAAACAAACAAACAAACAAACAAACAAACAAACAAACAAACAAACTCAAAAAGTACATCTACTGTGCCTATCATGGCGGGGATCCCGGGGGGTACACGACTTGTGGATGGACTGGGGTCTGCCACCCGGTTTTCAGAAAGCCACCCACTTCTAATTGCCAAAATTTGCCTTCGTACCCACTTTTATGATGAATTTTGGCGGAAAACTACCCATTGTTAACAATTTTTTGCTGCTTTCAGCCAAACCTTTAAGGAAAATCTGCCGAAAAATGACCCTTGTTTAGAGAATTTTGGGCCAAAAACCCACCCATATGGGCGGCACATACCCGTACCCTCAACATGTTATGTACCCCCCCGGGCGGGAATAGACACTAGGTCATCGGAGTTCCCGCCATGAAAGGCACTTACAATTCAAAAATATCATTATTCACTTACCATTAATCTGCATCTTCTTGCCTTGCTAGACCTTCTCTGCTTTGTGAGCTACTGTACTTAGCACTAAGGCTTCTTGTGTCGTTTGATGAAAAATTTCACGCATTTCATGTTTTATGGGCAAAATACTCAGTGCTAAATACTTCCCTGATTATAAATTCAACGCTGATTGTCATGATTCATCATTGACTCTAATTTTAGAGCTGGTTTTACCAACTGAATACAGGGTGTTCCAAAAAATGTGTCGATGTTTGATTAAATATTTGAAATAAAGATAAAATGAACAGGCTCCATGTTACGATACAACTATTCCTAAGATCGTACATCAATTTTAGAGACAAGAATCTTGCAAATCCGCTGAAAAGTCACTGAGTTATGAGCTTTTAAAGTTCAAGTTTGTGCGAAAGCTGAAACCAGAGACCCACAAAGCGACCTGTTATGCAAAAAAGGTCCAAAATCGAGGTAAAGGAAGGTTATCCAATGCCATACCTCTCATTATATCACAGCGAACCAAATAGGCAGTGGCGTCCCCAGGGGGTTAACATGTCCACCCCAGTTTCCCAGAGTGGTATTTATTCGTCAGCAAAAATAGTGTCAAAATGGTTGGGTATACCTCACAGAACCAAATTCTTTACTTTTACAGGGCTGGCGACGCCCCTGCAAATAGGATTTCGAAAGTACTTTAATTCTTGTAACCATTGTCAAAAACTGCCTTTTCAAATTTTGCTGAACAGCATCCATACGCTTGAATTAATGTTCGAGAGAGTTTGGTTATCGAAAATCGTTTCCAAATCCCATTTGGTTTGCCATGAAATAAACTAGAAACAAAACAAACGACAGCCCCGTGCTACATTCACTACAAAGGCCATGGAGCAGAGCCTGGTTTCAGCTTTTGCACAACTTGAACTTCAAGAGCTCTGTGAATATTCAGCGGATTTGCAAGATTGTGGTGTCTAAAAATAATTTGAGATTTTAGGGAAGGATTGTCTTTCCATGGAGCCCGTTCATTATATCGTTATTTTTTAATATTTAATCAAACGTCGAAAAAACTTTTTGAGACACTTTGTAGAGTAAAGGAGTTCTTGGTGACGACTTCTAATAGATTTGAAAAATCAAGTGCTGTACTTACTGGTAGTTGTGCAACCCAGTTCACATTATCATGCCCCTCGTCATACGCAGGATCATACACATTGAAAACATATGAACTGTCATATTGAAAGAAGTACTTTCTCAAGGCAAAGAGAACGTCTTTAGGAACGACACCATCAAACACTCCCACCACTCTGTTTTCACTGTCATAAAACTTCTTTGTTACATGTTTATCAAGATCTATCTTGCTTATTGACTCATTTGTGACGTTTGTGAAGGGAAAGGGTTCTTTGGAGATACGATCTCTTGCCATCTTTTTTTCCTAAATAAAATCAAATGTTAAAAATTATAACTTTAACAAAGGACGGGAATTATTCCAGATTAAATTCTAAAAATTCCGGATGCATTTTTCGAACAGGAAACTTTCGTCCACAATTTAAAATTCTAGTGCGAAAAATAATGTTCGAGAAACATTCCAAATATTTTCCAGGGATTTTTCGGAGTTGTTGCAGTACTTTATATACTTGACTATGTCTTTATGCTCCAAGATTAGCAAACTCCAGATTCAAAAGAAAGAACAGCTGTCTCGACTGCCCAATATCTCAAACATTCGCTTTCTCAAACAAATTTTGATTTCCCACAGAGTTCTAGATAGCGGATGTCAACTGTGTTTAGTTTTGATCAGACAAAAAAAGAAGAATTACAAAAACTATTGAAAACTAAAGAAAAGTTTTCTAATATAATTCTTGTTTGAAAGACTTTTAAGAACTTGTAGGAGTATTTTTTTGTACAAAGTTGCACAAAATCTTATGAATTTGCACATTATTCTGTGAATTCAGAAACTAATTCATGGATGTTACATTATGTAAGAACTTTTCTGTTTGTTGATTGAAGTAAGTATCAACGCATATAGGTACCTACAGTATTCTATTATGTAGATAGCCTACTGTATTTGCTGCAACAAAACAAAACAAAAATTTAAGATTAGCTTTGGGGCATTCAAAGAGGCAAAGAATACTTTTTAGCAACGTTTAATCCTCTTTTTCGTAATTTTTAAAATGTAAAATACCTTACCTTAAAAAAACGATTTGATTCATCAAATTTGTTTTTGTCAGCAGATGCTTTGATGAAGAGGCTGTATTCTCCAGAAAATTGATTCATACTTGGTGGTTTGAAAATGAAATCAGTTGTATCATTCCATATAACAACTCTTCCAAATTTAGGATGAACGCTTCCAAAGATTTCACCTTTTTCATCATAATAGACAATTTCACTGTAATCATTCTTTTTGAAACCTTCTGTTACAAAGATTCTGATTAGAAAATCTCCATTCTTCTTCCCTACAAGGATAAATTGTATTAAGAGAATCTTTTACATTAGTCAGATGTAGCAGAAGTAACATCTACTAGACAAGTATGAATATCCTGTGTTGAAACAATAATACATAAAATTGCAGCTCCCAAATGATGAATGAATGGAAAGGTAAATTAAAGATACAGTAGGTGTGAGTTATTTGCCATCCTCAAGAATTTTGGGAACACTAATGATGTCTGGTTTAAAAAACTTGCAGGTTAACAAAGATCCCTAACAAAATTGCTTCCCCTCTAAGGCCCTCTAATATTTAGCAAAAAGTATTGGGCAATAACTTATAAATCATTTTTAAACTGGTGAATGGACAGCAAAAATGTTCAAGTATATTTGAGAGTTCCCATCAAAATTACAGTAGGGACTTTTCTGAAATTGTGAGTGATTTTCAAACATTTTTGTTACTAAAACCTTACAAAAACAGCTGAAATCCTTGAAAACAATTTTCTACAACTTTTTTGTCATACGCACATGACAAAAGCACGAGTTATTGCCTTTTGAGAATTGACTGCTACTGTAGTTGCAAAAATAATTATATATAATTCTTGACGGAAGACCATTTTGTCAGTAATGCAAATTGTTGTATATAATTGATCTAAATTTTGCATTTTTCATGGAGATAAAATTATGAAGTCTATTAACCATAGCTGCCTGATGATCAAGCCTCATTTCCAATGGGTAAAAATTCCATTAATATCAACCTCTTCCAACTAGTGATTGGCATGCAGAAAAGCGATGTCGCTCAAAAATAGAAACTCATTCAAGTGGCGGTTGCAGGGGTTCACGGTTTTTTAGCCTTTTTAGACCAATTTGACAGTTTTTGGCCGTAAAAATGATGGTTTTACTGTTCCTTTCACTCTCAACGGTTTGCAGATTCCTTCATTAAATATTATTTGAGAAGGCAGATTGTTACAAAAATTTAAGGTACAGCTACGAAAAAATATCCAATTTGACATAACTTTGGGGAAATTTTCACTAATTTTCATTTATATCAGCGGATTTAAGGCATGATTGCAATTAGCTTTCAGTTTTTGGGGTCACAAAAATGATAACGATACAGTGTTCTGGAAAATAGAACTGAGGTTATATATGCAAAGTGCGGAAATATGACATGATGGTTTTAGCTGAATTTAGAGGTGGCTTTTCTGAAATATTCTGGCGGTTTTACGGTTTTTGATACCACCTGCGACCCCCACATTCAAATTTCAGGTGGAATCGTTCTAGCACTTTTGCTGAAGGGCTACCCTCCTTAGTTAAAAATTGAAATATAAAATTGAAATATAGATAAACAAACGGTGCAATTTTTGCGAAAGGAATTTTCAGTCTAGTGGATGGAAAAAGGCTCAATGCACAATACCTTTCTGAACAGTGGGGAAATCACCACGATTAATCAACACTCCTTGCGATTCATATGGGAAATACTTTGTTCCCTCATCAAAAACTGAATTTAATTTCTTCTCCAAAATTTTCCAGATCTTTGAATGCAAGAAACCTTCTGGAGAAAAGGCTGCAATCCAATGAAGATCTCCATTGTCATTGCTCTTCATTCCCTCATACTTCTCAGGGTAGATGAAATCCCATGGTGCTAGACGCGTTAGCAGATGTGATGCTGTTGAGAGTATTTTCTTGGTGAAAACATTGTCGAATATTTTAACATTTGAATCACTACTTTGGAGGACTCTGGTGGGGTGGATCTGTCCGCGATCTCCAAACGACAGGGAAGTGAAAAGCAAGCAGACAAAAGGTGATAAATACTTCAGTGTATGCAATTTCATCTTGTTGTTTCTGTCAAAGAAGTCCCACTTGTATAATGTTGGGTCTAAGTATGTTTCCTTCGTTTTGCACAGGGAACTTGAACTTCCAGCTTTTTGCAGCTCGAGTTCTTGTGATCGAAACGAAGGCGGTCTTCTTTAGCCAGACAATTTCAAAACAAATTTCCTGTCGATGGTTTGTTGTTAAACACTTGAAACTGAACTGTCATCGACTGCTACAAATAAAATATCCACATGGAACGATTCCTTGTCAGGTTCTTCAACTTCCGAGACGAAACTCTGCGATCTAACTTTGTTTAGGCCCAATGAGGAACAGGAAGAAGTCTGAAATTTTTAAAAATTAATAAAAATTATAGTTTCAGAACGAGGCTGGCTGGAGGCGCGGGCGGAGGGGGAAGGGGGGCGAGGTACAAGAAAAACAAAGGGTGTTTACTGTTTGGTACTGGAAAGCTTGACTGCAACTAATCTAAAAATTCTTAATTTTTTGTCTGCATATTTTTATAAGAAGCTTGTTTATAAGAAACTAGGTAGATCCAGGATACCAGAAAATTTAAGAAACTCTCCTACTATATTTAAGAAGCACTAAGAAATTTTGAAAAACTAAAATTATCACAAAGAAAACGATGTCATTGAACCATCTTATAATTAACCATGTAAAAAGTGTAGAAACAACATCATGATTCTAGCACAAAAAATAAGAAACAAAATCAACTTTCAGAACTAAAAAGTGGAGAGCTCCATGCAAAAGTAAGAAACTGTTAGTAGTATATGGGCTGATGCAGGTTTCTTCAAAAAGTGTGGTTCCATCTCTGATTCCTAATTCCTTGAGATCAGATGTTGATCATAAAGTCCCACCTCTCAATCCCGTTCCAAGATTTCAAGGTGCTAATTCCTGCTTTCTTGCATAACATTATTCGAAACGTGACAACAATTTCCGCTATTTTAATATTATTGTTCATTGCTTTCTATTATTACTCATTCGCCACAGACAGTGAAAAGTAACAGACATTGAAATCGCTGTCTTTGCTTCATCGGAAAGGAATGCATTGAAATAGACATTCTTTGTCTCTATTTCTTCTTCATTTTCAACCAATCGGAATTTTAGAATTCGTGTTTGGGCCTAAAAACGAATAGAAAGGACAACAACCAGAAGAAACGACAACAGCCCGCCATTACTATCTGGCAAGATTTGCAGCTCCTGAAACTGGAGAACGTCGCCTAGAATACAACACTATCGAAAGCACTTTTTGTACAGCTCAGAGACAATATGGAGCCAGATGGAATACCACTTCGAGCTGCCTACAATGGGTAATAGATTGGAAATCGAATTTAGGCTCTTTTGGCCTTAGGCCACCTTACTTTTCTGCCTACTTTGTGAACTAATGTCGAGGGAGAACAGATGTATGTAGCCTGCTGCAGTGCNGGAATTTTAGAATTCGTGTTTGGGCCTAAAAACGAATAGAAAGGACAACAACCAGAAGAAACGACAACAGCCCGCCATTACTATCTGGCAAGATTTGCAGCTCCTGAAACTGGAGAACGTCGCCTAGAATACAACACTATCGAAAGCACTTTTTGTACAGCTCAGAGACAATATGGAGCCAGATGGAATACCACTTCGAGCTGCCTACAATGGGTAATAGATTGGAAATCGAATTTAGGCTCTTTTGGCCTTAGGCCACCTTACTTTTCTGCCTACTTTGTGAACTAATGTCGAGGGAGAACAGATGTATGTAGCCTGCTGCAGTGCTTTTCACAAATAACATTAGAAAACATCGGCTAATTTTCCTAATTTTCATTTTCGAGAACATGGCTACAATACAGGACATTTTATACAGCAAGCAAGCAAGGTACATTATCCAGTATGGAATGTAAGATTTCTGTGTACCGGACAGCATAATTTTCAACAATTGCTGTGCACCAACGGTTAGGCACGGGGTGGCGCAGCCACCCGCATGCGCCGGAGGTGCATTCATCTAGGGGTGTCCTGGGGCATGCTCCCTCGGAAAATTTTGGATTTATAACGTCTAGAATGGAGTGGAACGCACCAAATTTGCTTCTCCTTCAAAAAAGGCAGTTTGTCAGGGAACTGATTTGCTGATATATATCAAGTTTGATTGATTACAACTTTTTTTTTCAATGATCATTTTGTGCACCGGTTTGTGCACCAATAGACCACTCTGTGCACCGGACATGTCCGGTGCACATCGCTTTCTTTCCATACTGGTACATTATCATACAGCAACTATGGTTTGGGAAGAAGGTCTGCCATAATAAGAATCATTGTATTAAAATAAGATCCACAATCGCAAGTGTGTTTTCTGTGCACCAATGATTTTTTATCAGAATTTAAATGCTTTTACGCGTCCCCTGAACTGAACAGCAAAATAATGAAAGAATATTCCAAGGTTGTAAGAGAAAATCTGGACAACGTACTACAAGTGCAACGTTCTGCAAAAATGATGCAAGCAAATTTGAGCACGCATATGTGACAACATTGTTTTAAGAGCAATTATGAAAATAACTTTTGCAAATCCAACTTATTTTCTTTCCAAAATGTGTGCATGTGTGTGCAGACATTTCTGGGAACTGTGACTGTTGTATTAAAATCCTAAAAGGTTGATGATTGAAATTTACAGCTAGGGACTAGAGGAGTTAAAGCAGACTTCAATGTTTTCCATCAAAATGTAAACCTGTCTTTTGATTGTGTTGATTAAAATCTTTATGTGTAGGTCAAATAATATATTAAACATAGATACCATAACAGCTTGCAATGAAACAGTTTCTTCCAAATTTCCATCTCAACGAAACGCAATATTGTCCCAAAAACCTTGATCAACTCAATGTTTTGAAAAGACTCAACAAATTTATTGGCTTTAACGAAAGGAAAATCCTTGTCCAAAGTTTTGTATATTCAAATTTTGATTATTGCCCTCTAGTGTGGTACTTCTCGTCAGCTAAGGCTTTGCAAAAAATTGAAAAGATTCAAGAACGTGACCTTGGATTTTTATACAATGATCACCGTACCTCTTACAGCGACTTACTTTTGAAGTAAAAAAGGTGCACTATGCATATTTCTCGTCTGAGAGTTATTTGTATAGAGGTTTTTAAGAAATTGAAAAATATAAAACCCATCTTTCATGCATGCAATTTTCAAAATAAAATCTTCTATTTACTCATCACGAAACCCAAATGATTTACAGCATTACAGACCGAATCAAGTCACCTTTGGTTCTAATAGCCTTCGATCATTAGGACCTCAAATATGGAATGGAGTGCCGAATGAAATAAAATCCGCCGAAAATTTAAATAGTTTTAAACACATGATAAAAAAGTGGAATGGCCCAAACTGCAAATGCAATGCTTGTCAGCATGTGGCAGAGATTTAATTTTTCTTTAGACCATGTAAACATACATATATGATATTTATATTTATTA
>REGM01000426.1:65064-125501 GCA_004194415.1 Aurelia aurita
AGGCGGGTATCACAAATATGTTTGGTTAGTGTAAACCGACCGACCGTCCTTGAAAGTGGAAAAACCCGAGATTTAGAGTCGGGCGTAAAATTTTAGGCCGCTCTCAGCCTCCATTTGGTGTTGGAGTTTTGTATCAAAACGAGGCTTTCTTGCGTGTTTTGAAAATGAAGCGGATTTCGAGAAGGAACTGCGAGATTGCGATCTTCTAGAAGCAATTTAGCTAACAAACCTGGATTGCAATTGCTTACAAACTGAAGAAACTTAAGATATCAGCAAAGATAACAATAGCTGCATATATAAAGGTCTAAATAAAGGAACTTTCATATTTTTTGTATATAGGCCTACATTTTGAAAAAACCCGAAGATTTTTCTTGCCGACCGCCCGACCGACTCAAATTTTCAGGTCCAGTTTTACACTAACCAAACATATTTGTGATACCCGCCTTATTTTCTTTCCACAATGTGAGCATGTGTGTGCAGAAATTTCTGGGAACTGTTGTGTTAAAATCATAAGAGTTTGATGATTGAAACTTATAGCTACGGACTACAGATGAGGTAAAACAGACTTCCATGTTTTCCATCAAAATCTAAAACCTGTCTTTTGATTGTGTTTGATTAAAATCTTTATGTGTAGGCCAAAGAATATATTAAGCATGGATACCACGAACAGTGCTTGCAATGAAACATTTTCTTCAAATTTCCATCTGGAGAAAACGCAATATTGTCCCAAAACCCATGATCAAGAAGTATCATCATTTATTATACTTAAACTTATACGATTTTTGCATTAGGCTTACAGCCTGTAGCAAACTCCTACAGGGACCACAAGGGTAAAAGGGAAGGATGTGGGGGCAATTGTGTAGAAACGATGGTTATTGATCATTGTTTGCTCAGTGGCGGACACTAGGGGGGCGAGGGGGTGCGATCAACCCCTCCAACGTTGGATAAAACAAAGACTTTTTGTTTGAAAACAATGAAAATAAACAATGCTTTTTAACTGAAACAATAGCTTCATTCTATTTAGAATATTTAGAAAAGTGTCCACCACTATTATTGCTATCTTCAATACAAATCATTCTGTTTTAACTTACATGAAATTTATTCTTGCAGAGATGTTACCTGCCTCGTTATGGATCCTCAAATCAGATATGAAGCACTCTTAGTAGAACTCAGAGAAATATACAAGTTTGAATCAAAAGAAAAGTTCACTTTGAAATGGATTGATGAGGAAGGTATGTCAACTCAAAGTTTTAAAACTCATGATTTACAGTAGCTAAACTGCTTGCTACCAGTTTCCATAGTAAGTCCACAATTAGTGTAAAGTTTCTTGACAGAGATTTGCACTGTATCAACAGCTTACCGCTTCTTGATGCAATACCTTTGTGTAAACTTTTAAAAATGCCAAAAGTTGAGTTGTTTTGAAAATAAATTAAATATATATATATATATACTGAAAAACTTTTCAGATAGCTAAAAAAATGGATCAAACATCAGCAATTTTGTCTGCCTATCAGTTTATTTGTTGTCAAAGTTACTGGCAACTTCTTTTGCATGGTTGCAATAGATTTTCTGGGGTTTTCTAAAAGTGTTAGATTTTCCTAAAAGTGTTTTTTGCAGATGACAAGTTTGCCAAAAAACTTTTTTTGAAGCACTTTTTATCATATTGGAAGAGATAGCGTGCCCTTGAACAGGAAGAATGTTGAGAAGTTTCCTTCAAGCTTTGATTTTTTTGGAAGCAACCTGTTTTTAAAATTTTCTGATATTGAATAGACAATAATTCAAAAGATGGCTAATGCTAAAACTCCCTGACGACCACCTAACAAATTCAAATTTTGGTCAGCAGTTTCGACTAGTTAGCTGTGGTAAAGTTTGGAACAAGTAATCTAGTGTAAACAAATAAGAAAATTTTGTAAATCGAACGCTAATCTTTCAATTCGAATCAAACTTTACTTTTCTACTTTGGAAATGTTTCCTTTCAAAACATGTTGCATTTCTAATTCAAGGTTGATTTAAATACAAGCTAGCTAGTTGAAACCTCAGACTGAAATTTTTATGTCACTAGGTGGTTGTCAGGGAGCTTTTTACCAGCATGCTTTGCAGCGAAACACAACAGAGTCTTTGGAGCTGCCATCTTTAGAACTATTGTCTATTAAAGTGTTGACAATGAGTGAAGGTGAAGTTGCGTTTTTTAGCGCCAAGCGCTGGGATCACAGAAGTAGAGAAGACCTAATCGAGTCCGCGACCCCTTGTCATGACGCTCAAATGGTGGGGCTCTACCTGGGATCAAACCCTGTCCGCCTGACTGTTCTGGCTGCAAAGTCATAGGATTACACCACTGCGCCACAATACCTTCACTAATTCTTGAATCTATCACTAGATTTTTGTTATCAAGAAAGCATTTCTATACCGTGCCAGCAAACTGGACAACAACTGAAATGTCTTTAGTCACCTGTTTTATATTATGTATTTATCATCACTGCAAAATTCCGGTAGGATGTGCTATCAATGATGTGATATATATTTTTTTATGTCCCATTATTTTAATTTGAAATAAATAAAACTAATCAAATTCAGTCATATATATATATCTCTATAAAGTTCGACTATGAAATCTCAAAGACATCCATCCCCTTCCTCGATACCCGTATCTATATAGACGACAACAGACAACTACAAACGACTCTATTCACCAAACCAACTGACACACACAATTACCTACACTATAAATCAGCCCACCCTAGACACCTCAAGAACAGCTTACCTTATTCACAAGCACTTAGACTTAGAAGGATATGCACAAAAGACGAAGAATTAAGCAACAACTGTAAACAAATGGAAGAAAATTTTCTCCGCAGAGGGTATCACAAAGAAAATCTCCAAGAACAAATCCGTAAAGCCATCATAACCCCAAGAAATACGACATTAAAGAAAGTTCCAAAGGAACGATCCACGAGAATCCCCCTAGTAACCATGTTCAACTCTACACTCCCCCAAATTGGTAAAATCTTAAGAGAAAGATGGGATATATTAAATATAAAGCCAAAACTGAAGAAAATCTTCTCGGAACCTCCGATCGTTGCATTTCGGCGATGCAAGAACCTAAGAGAAATAATTGGCAGTAACACCATCCTTAACAATATAGTTTTAAGAAAAAAATCCAACAAAAGAACGGCCAAATATTGCTCACCTTGTAACACCAAAAGAAGTCTATGCTGCAACCATGTCATTAAAACTAATTCATTCACTAGCGTTAACACCCACAAAACATACAAAATCTTCCACGAATCAAACTGCAGAAGCATGAACGTAATCTATCTCCTTGAATGCATCCGTTGTAAGAAACAATATGTTGGTAAATCTGAATGGCCTTTCAACTACAGACTTAATAACTACCGTTCTCGAATAAAATCAGCGCAATATGATAAGCTCCTTCCGGTAGAAAAGCACTTCAAAGAGCAAAATCACGTCTTCGAAAGAGACGCAAGATTCACAATAATCGAGAAAATTGAAAAAGAAAGCGTCGAAAATATGACACATTTATTAGAAACACGTGAGGATAACTGGATAAAACGACTGCAGACTCTTTCTCCTAAGGGCCTGAACAATAAACTCAACCATCCCGACAAATATTGATTTCTAAAAAACCCCCCAAAATTACCCATGGATAGGCCACTTTTTCCGTTCGCAAAAATTATGCAATACTTTGTTCCCCTGTGGCCTATCACTTTCTACACATAAAACGTAATATTCAACTCCAATCAAGGATTCATATGACGCATTATTTTGGCGTCACGTGACTCCATTAAGGCCACGTGACTTCATTTACGTCACGTGACCACTAAAAAGGCTATAAATAGGCATGCAAGCTTGTAAAAATTCATTCTCCTGACGATGACCACGGAGTCGAAACGCGTCGAGAATAGCTGAATAGAATAAAATAATTATATAACTTCAAATCGTCTTATTTTTTGTGTACATCTTATATATATATATATATATATATATATATATAGGTCAGATAGATTTTTTATATAATATTCTGTCAATTTTCTAATAAATTGATCCCCAACATATTTGTTAAGTTGCAAATGATCAATTTATCTCAATTTTGACACAGGTGACCCATGCACATTATCCTCACAACTTGAGCTGGATGAAGCTGTCAGACTTTACATGCTAAACAGAGATGCACACTTGGTTATCAATGGTGAGCTTTAGTTTAGTTTTAGCATCATTTTTTAATTCCTCCTCGTGCAAACTAAATTCATGATGACATAAAACAAAGTGTCATTGAAATAGCTTTTTAAATACAACAAAATTAAAAATTAGAGAAAATTAAAATGAAATTAGAAATATGACACCAGTTGTTTGATAGGGATTTTTGCTTTGTTAATGGGGCGTTATTAGCCAATAATTCTTCAAGAAGAGATTGGCATTTCTGAAAGGTAACATACCAGATGTCCATTAGTTGATACAGTAAGTCTTTTATGGAGCTGACTCCCATGTTTGAAAGACTAGATTTTGGGCAAATACCACTGTTTAACTGCTTCAAGAAAGTGAAAGTCAAATTTAGTTTATTTGAATTGTAAAGCACAATGTTTCATACTGTAATATTGCAATGGTTCACAGGCTTGGCCATATTGAAGTTGTGATTATAATCATGAAATTTTATTGTGTGCAATGTATATATATATTTGAATTTTGCATTATTTCTTCAGTTTTTAGGGGTGTCCCAGATGAACCTGGACAGCTGTTGGCTGGAGAAGACCGTAAGTTTTTTTGCTGTGTTGCCTTCTTATCAAGCAAAATTCTTAATGCAACTGTCTCTTGCAGGTAAAAAGTCTTACAGAAAACATAAGGAATGAAACTTTAGTTGAGATGTATGATCAAGGACATACTGTATCTATCTAGCAAAGCTGCAAAAATTATCAGAGAGAGCACACAGACTTATAGCTTTAATGCAATGTACTGATAACAAAAAATATGATAACTTGACAGACTTTAAGCCCGATAACGTCTTTAAGTAGTATTGTGTGATCACCATAGGATTTATACTGGGACATATGAGGAAGCAGGGAATACTTATTCTATTGCCTGCAAATAAATTGAGCTGGAAAATCTTTAGCAACAAAGAAATTGAGCTGGAAAATTAGATTTGTATATTGTATAGTATGGCTTTATAGTAATTTCTATTTAGGGTATTATGGTGTATATTTAGCATTTAGAGTATATGGTTTTGTTGTTGTTTTAGCTGATAGGGTTTTTGTGCATAAATATTATAAATGAAATGAAATGAAATGAAATGAAATGAAATGAAATGAAATGAAATGAAATGNATATGATTACTCAACAGACTTTGAACCTGATAAAGTCTATGAGTAGTATTGTGTGATCATCATAGGATTTATACTGGGACATATGAGGAAGCAGGGAATACTTATTCTATTACCTGCAAAGAAATTGAGCTGGAAAACCTTAAGCAACAAATACATTGAGCTGGAAAATTAGATTTGTATATTGTATAGTATGGCTTTATAGTAATTTCTATTTAGGGTATTATGGTGTATATTTAGCATTTAGAGTATATGGTTTTGTTGTTGTTTTAGCTGATAGGGTTTTTGTGCATAAATATTATAAATGAATAAATGAAATGAAATGAAATGAAATGAAATGAAATGAAATGAAATGAAATGAAGCAGTCCAAAGCAACATTGGTGATCCTCATTTAACAGTGGTTTAAAGGATCTTTGAAGTTTGGAAATGAAATGACCTCGTTTTAAAGTTTGTTGTAAAATTTTAGAGTTATTTATGTTTAAATGTTGTCTACAGGACTGATGTATCGACGTGGTGCTCGAAGATGGCGAAAGATTTATCACTATAATGGGCATTCATTTGTTACCAGAAGATTTGGGAAGGTAAGACTTTCAGTTAATTTATCTTCATGTACTGTGCGACCCAAAAAAATTGAACCTAGAAAATATGTTACACAAAATAGATTAAGCGACCGAAATCAGTGATTTAAATGTTGTTTGGTTTGGTGTGCTAAATCTAAATGGCTAGGCTACATCGCTACAGACGCTACTAATTTTTGCTATTTTTATCGACATCGCAAACTGGCGAAAATGAGGATTTAGTGGATACAGGCAGTTCTGAAACCCGTCGAAATTCATCAAAACAGGGGATCGATTTCGATCAGCTGCAGAGCAACGAAACAATTAGCATATGATCCTGGGAATATGAAGCTCAGATTTGATGCATCCACACAATCCCCTTGTGGTATTACAATTTCCTTACGTCAGAAATATAATTTTTTTTGGAATTTCGATCTGACTTGCCTATTCCCAAGCTAATGCAAAGCGTATTCGTTATTATTTCGTACTGATCAAATCATTTCCCTGTTATTGATGGAATTCGACGGGTTTTAGATCTGCCTGTTTTCGCTAAATCCTTATCTTCGCCAAATTGCGCTGTCGATAATATAGCAAAGAATAATAGGGATGTAGCCAAGCCAGTTAGCTACCAAACAACGCTTGAATCACTGATTTATGTTCATTAATATTTTATGCGTAAAAGGGATTCTCGGTTCACTGTTTTTTGGGTCACCCGGTAGAGGATACATAACTAGGTGACTGGGGAAGAAATTGTGGAGCCGAAGTTAGAACATTGAAAATTCCTGTATTCAGAGTGAGGGGAGCATTAGGGTGGCAGTGCTATCAGTGACTGGAAGAAAGAAGCCAACTTTCTCTTATTTAAATCGAGCAAGCTTCTTCAAGACATAACTGTAGTCAATATCATACAGAATCTATTTTGACTGTGTAATGTTCTACTACACTCAACTCTGCTTGTATTCTGATCATGGAACCCAGATGGGCTGCAAAACGTCGTAAATTAAGCTACAGATTATTGTTGCACTGCTCTTCTTTCGTATTTTGGTGAAGCTACGACGTCTTGCAAATAATCTAATTTGACTCAAGAAGCTTTCCGTTTGTCGAGCCTTATGGATAAATATCATGCAGTCATTTTAATGTATAAACAGTGGGAAATAGAGTTATTCAGGCATAGTATATAGTGCGGTGGTGCCTTCTTCTATCATCAGTATGGCTGTGCCTGTTAGAATTAATCAAATTATGGATTATTCATGAACAGTTTTAAGTACAGTATGTACTAGAATAGTAGTTGCTTTAAAATGTTAAAGGGTTTCATAACGATTTAACTGCAGATTGTTGATTTTTAGTTTTCTATAGAAGTATATAGATTTATTTAGGTTTTGATTCAGGTTTGTTTGTTAATTTTGCATAGGAGTAATTTTACTGTTTGTTTACAGTAGCTGTTTGTTTAAGTAGAGACGAGCTGTAGTGTTAGTGATACTTTAAGACTGAGTGAGAAAGCTATAAAGACTTAATAAATCCAGCAAAGGCGTCAAATCTTTAAAAGATATTGGACAAATGGTTAATGCATCTTCCGTTTGATTTAATGGCTTTAAAGGAAGTTCATGTACTTTGCTATAATTGGATTTGTTTGATTTTTGATATCTTGATTATATTTAGAACAACAGACTTTTGTTATATTTCAATTCGTTTGAGGTAGTCACGCCATCAAATTACTAACTCGTCTACCAGTAAAGCTACAGATTTCTTCTCACGGCCATCTTGTAGACCTTCGTCAATTGAGGCTTTCTTGAAGATTGTACTGTTTTCCTCTATCGTTTTAGGATTTACGAAGGTTTTTAAGTTTTTTTTTCAAAATTTTTTCTTTCAATAAAAAGAAAAAAGCGCTGCAATTTTGAAAATAATCAAAATATCAAAGATAGCTAAAACAGAATTATATCAAAGTACCTGAATGCCCTTTCAAGCCAAGCCATTAAATCAAATGGAAGATTCATTAATCATTCGTACAATCTTTTTAAAGATTTGATGCCTATGCTCTATTGCACGCACCAATTACAGTAACACTAAAGCTGCAAAAAATTGAAATTGTTGAATAGGACAGCATTGTTAGAATCACACACTGTCTACCGGACTTGTACTGCCTGCATTTTAAAGTCCCATAAACCGTACAGACGCGGACATAAGGCCATCTGTTATATAAGGGAAATCTTCCTTGCTTAGGAATATGTTTTTGAATTGAATTTCGATAGAAGAATTCTATAATGATAAAAAGCCATTTTGAATTATTTAATGAAACCTTGCTTAAGAATATTTTTCAGATTGAATCTCGATAGAAGAATTCTATGATGATAATAAGCCATTTTGAATTATTGATACAGATGGCATGACGTCACAGCAGCGTATAAAACACGACGCCATCTTGTTTTGGGGTAAATCTTCAGAAAATGTCTATAGGTTTCTATTAGACTCAATACATGTCGTAGTTTCGCTCTTTGACTGGACTGATAACGCTACAACTACCTCACTGCAGCGACAACAACAACATCAATGCAATGAGACAAGCGTAAGTTGAGGGCCTTATGCAGTGAGGCTAGGTTTCTATAGGAAATTTGCAAAAAGTTGCATGAAATTGCTCCTCTATTCTACCTCACGATAGTGAGTAGGGAAAGGATAGGTAGCAGACCTGAACCTATGAAATAAACACACGAACATGCCGTTTTTAAAAGCAAAATAAAAATTTAGGCCAAGAAAACTGTGAAAAATTTGCCTTTGCGTCGATAATTTCGTAGTTAGCACCACAAACTCTGTCGGCTGTAAGTTGCTCGTCGCTTCTTCGAAGTCATCCTTCCTTTCAGACATTTGCCTATCTATCTGCTAAAGTCTTTGAATAATCTGAGCAGCTTCCAAGCTTTTTGAATTTATTTATTGCGATAAATAAACGAGACAGTCTCGAATTCTCAGTGCGACGCTATACTTTGTAATGGCTTCATCTACCCCAAGTCTGATTTTCGAGCGCGAATTGATCAAGTCACGTGACATGTTGTCTGTATGAATTTAACGAAGCTTGCCTTGCTTAGGAATATTTTTTCAGATTTAATTTTGATAGAAGAATGTTATATATGGCCATACACTTGTTTCCCAATATAAGGGCAGTGCCCTTATTTAGGGGCCGTTTTAAGAAAATAACAAGAACATGTGATACATTAGTGGTACCGATTATCATTTATTCTCGCTAAAAAGTCTGAAATAAACCGGGATAAAAATCATGTAAGGGTATGCCCTTGCATACGAGTCAATTTTGAAAGCTGGAAAACATCATTTTGTCATTTTGTCAAAGGAACAACCGAATATCGGCTAAAATAATCCAATTATTCTGGATATTTAATCGAAACATTCGGCATTTCATATTTTGGCATAAAGACGGCAAAATATCCTATCATCCAAGTGCCGGTATTTAAGCGCTTTTATCGGCCCTTTTTCCACAACTTGCTGCTATTTAAGAGATTTCACTGTGCCGAAATTTAACCGATCAATTTGGACGGTCTCTAAGGATAGTAATGATAAGTTTTACTTCCACTATGCCACCAGACTTACTACCTTCGACCTTCTGTTCGCTAATAGAGGGACGTAGGACTCCTCAAGCAAGCATTTGAAATATATTTTTCGCTTTCTTGCCTTCATTTTGGAAAATAAATTTAAGATAGAAACCTGATTGTATATCCGATAATTCTGGTGGAAAGTACGGTCTTAGCCCCAGCGGTGATATAGTTGATGTCAAGCCGTTTCTGAAGCACTCGACGCTAATGCGCATGTAATTATTTTTTAATACAAGGCAAAGTGTCTGGTTTGCACACGAATGTCACTGGGGTTGAAATGCTGCTTTTCGATGAACTGCGACATGAATAATTTAATTCTGTTGTGTGTTACTATGAAAGATTTCAAGGTTATTACCAAATATTAACAAAACATTAGTTTTCTCCTGTACAATACCCAGGGTTTTGTTTTGGAATATTCTGCTAATTGAAGACTCGCCATAGAATTAGCTGTAATTTTATGATGACATTTCAAAAATGTTTGCGGCTCTTAGGATTAATTATGTCATGACTTTCGCGCTAAATTTCAACCGTAAGATTTTGCTGCTAACCAGAATATTCTGTTGTGTTCAATCTTTACTGTTGTGAAATTTGCGATGTGATTAGGTTATTCTACCTTTAATTTCGTTCCCATGTCTCCATCGGTCTTCTCGACAAATGGTTGACCGATCAGGAATATTGAGTGTTGAAGCAGAGGGTTTTATGAACAAGGTTGTAGCTTATTTGCATCATGATGTTATGATTCAAATTGAAACATCCAAAAGTTCATGAATTGGAGGTCTTCACCGATTGCAGTTTTCTTAGTTTTCGCGTCAACCCTGGTAGAAAATTTCCTTCAGATTTTGTCACGCTTTAACTGACTCAATACCACATTTGATAAGTTAGTCCTTTAGGCCCAGTTTACTTCAAGTTAAAGGGAGTACAAAGACCAGCAGCCTTTGCCATCGTTTGTTTTTGTTTTTGTGAATTTTGTACAGTCAGTTATTCTGGAAGCTGTGCAGAGCAAGTCGTTGACTGTGCGCAAAGCATGCTGGTCTTCGTACTCCCTTTAATGATACAAAAGAAGTTCAAGAATAGAGCTAGACACTACAAACTACATCACTGGTTTCTCGACAAATCTAAAACTTTTCAAATGTGTGCATTGCTGTGGTTCCCTGGAAGCAGAACACTTTCGTGAAATGTTCTTTTTTTGCAATGTTAATGGAACTGTATCTTTGTAGCCTGTGTGCAGCCTCAAACTTTTGCGGAGGAGTATCGAGGCTGCGCATGCGCAGATCATATCTATGAAGCGTTCTTTAAACATCGGAATGCAAGTATAATTTAAAGCAAAGATTATAGTAAGCTGTCACAAATGCTAGTTGCTAGTTAGGTCATATTGCATATAGCTAAAGCGGTAGTCAGATATAACAAGATGTAACATTGTGGTATTTTACTTAGCAATATTTTATTTCTTAATACTGCATGAACATCTGCTCCGCCATACATGCTTTATTTAGTATCAGTTGTCTGGTATTAAAGTTATAGAGAATCGGCAGTTGACATCCGCTATCTCGACTGCCTGCTATCTCGAAAATTTGCAATCTCAAACGAATTTTTATTTCCCCTTGTTGAATGTTTGTAGAAAAACTGTTCGCTATCTCGAACGAAATTTCATTTCCCTTTGTTGAATTTTTGTAGAAAAACTGTTCGTTATCTCGAACGAATTTTCATTTCACCCTGTTGGATTAGCATCGAAAAAGTGCCCGCTATTTCGTACTTTTGCTATGTCGAACGAACTTTCATTTCCCCTCTGAGTTGGAGATAGCGGATGTCAAGGGTACTCATGTATAGGATATTATACCTGCCATTCAATCTAGCAACGTAGTTTACGTGCCGTTGTGACGCTGGGTACGTCGGTTGAACATTCCAAAGACCACGGTTAAAGGGTGTACCGAGTGAGTCAGAAAAATATTCAGACGTTTGAAGCCCTGTAACTTTCAACCCATTTATCAAATGCCTATAAACTGGTTGTCTTTGGGTCGCAAATAAATCAACTTGTATACAAACAATTTATTTTTCAAAATCTGTTCCATCGTTCTCAAATTACAAACGATGTTATAAAAATTGTTGAGCTCTATATCCTTGATAATAGGCCTAAAATTCTTGATCAAATTTGCAAATAAATTTAGTCCTGAAGCTATCATAATCATATGATATCTTATTGCTGAAATATTTTGCTCGGTGTATAAAGAGTCTGCTACATAATCGTATGCACTTGCGACTGTCATTCAGCCTTTTTTCGTCTATTTTCCGGTATCACGAGGCTGTATTGCTAGCAAATTTGATCAAAGATTTTAGGCCTGTTTTAACTGATTTTGAGATGAAGCATTTTTATGAAATCGCTTGTAATATGAGAACGATACGAACGATTCTGACCACGGGCGTAGGGGAAAATAAAATCTGGGGGGGCTGCCCGATAAAATGTCTATTTTTTACCAAATTTTTTGCCCGACTTAGGGTGGATTTTTGCCCGAAAAAGGCTGATTTTGGTAAAATTTTCCAACGTTGGGGGGGCTACAGCCCCCCAGCCCCCATGGCTCCTACGCCTATGATTCTGACAAATCAAATCTTTGTATCTAAGTTGATATGCTAGCTACCAAAAGAAAACGAGTTTATACAGGAACCTGATAAATGGGTTGAAAGCTACAGGCTTTGAAACGTTTAAACATTTTTCTAACTCAACCGGTAATTATTTATGAATTTCGAGGCATCTCTATTCATCTAAAGTCTGTCTCAAATTAGATGCGACGTGAGATTTGCGATAACGCAAAATTACTCGTGCAAAACACTTCGATTGTTGTTATTCGCGGGCATTTTCACACCATATCTAATTTGAGACAGACTATAATGGCACCAAATAAATCAGAAGTTATTTAGTCTCGGCCAAAAACCCAAGTTTCTCTTGAAACTAGACTAGGATAAGCATAATTCTGTGTGGCTTGATGTATGGTAAAATATGCTGTGACTTAATTATAAACACTGGCTGAGCTAGCAATGGCTCAGCTTGGCTAAGCTGCGAAGATCATTCAAAAGATTACAATGATATAGCATCTCAATTAAAATTTGGTAAAAATTCGTAAGTTGTTTGATGAATAATGCATTAGTTTAAAAAATACTGATTAAGAAGTTAGGGAGGATCCTATTGCGAGTTATCATCTTGTAGCGTCTGCAGTATCGCTAAGGATTTTTCTAGATGTAAATATGAGTAATTTTCAGCTGGATATTTAGTGGCCTAGTCAGAACATGAGAATTATGGCGCTGAAGTTTTGGTATTGGAAAGCATTAAAGGATTACATCTTCAGAGGATCTGTACGTAGATACGAAATTATTTCAGTTGTATTACACGCATTTTTTGTATAAGAAACCCCTTAGCGAGTTTCATACCAGTTTTGTAGTTTCATTTGATTTTTAAACGTTTTTTAACTGTTCGGAACGTAAAGTTTTTAAACTACAGGTATTATGCAGAGGGAGCCAAACTTGTAAAAATTCGCAGCGTTTTTGCTCGCTTCAAAACGATATCAGATCACACCGGCATCATTGTTTGAACGTAGCCAAAGTCTTATTTGGGTAGTTTATGTATGGAGAGACTTATTTAGGAAATGAACGGAAGATGTACGAGAAGCATCCAATTGCAAAGTCTCGCTCAGTTTTGATCTCGCTTCATAAAGTATTGCTTGAAGTATTCCTGAGGTCGTCCTATACTTTTTAGTTCATATCTAGTTATCAGCTTGTAGTATCANTTTAAACGTTTTTTAACTGTTCGGAACGTAAAGTTTTTAAACTACAGGTATTATGCAGAGGGAGCCAAACTTGTAAAAATTCGCAGCGTTTTTGCTCGCTTCAAAACGATATCAGATCACACCGGCATCATTGTTTGAACGTAGCCAAAGTCTTATTTGGGTAGTTTATGTATGGAGAGACTTATTTAGGAAATGAACGGAAGATGTACGAGAAGCATCCAATTGCAAAGTCTCGCTCAGTTTTGATCTCGCTTCATAAAGTATTGCTTGAAGTATTCCTGAGGTCGTCCTATACTTTTTAGTTCATATCTAGTTATCAGCTTGTAGTATCACTAAGGAATTTTCAGTTCGAAAATATGGGTAGTTTCCAGCGGGATGTTTAATGGCTTAGTCAGAACATGAGAATTATGGCGTTGAAATTCTGTTATTGGAAAGCATCGAAAAGTTATACACGCATTTTTAATGAGAAACCATCGCGAGTTTCATGCGAGTTTTGTAGTTTTGCTAGATTAGTCCACATTTCTCAAACGTTCCTTAACCGTGTGGAACGTACAAGTCCTAAACTAAAGGCATCATCTAGAGGAAGCCAAACTTGTACATGACGTCTTCAATTGCTTCAAAACGGTATCAGATCACACCGGCAATCGTTTGAAACTGAACGTAGCCACAGTCTTATTTGGGCCGTTTGAATACGGAGAAACTTGTTTGGGAAATGTATGGAGGTTGAACGAGAAGCATGCTAATAAATTATACGGTCAGTTTTGATTTCGCTACACAAAGGATTGGTTCAGGCCATCCTATACTTTGTATTTAAGGCCAACTATGGCTAAGGACTTTCTGTTTTTATTTGGCGAATTTGAAAAATTAATTATTGGCGTCACGCTACAGGCTTAGTAATGGGACATTGTTTTGATTTTAGATTGTCCTTTGTCCTTTAGATTGATAAAATTGCACATATTTTGAAGTATTTCTCATCTTTCATGAGAACGGACTGGTCGATTAATGTTTGTACCTCTAAGTTATAGCCAAGTCATGCAGTAACAGTTTAGTTTGAAAAAGATTGATAAGGGCAATTGTCTACATAGTGGCTAAATCTTTGGAACTTTGTTTCGACCTCATAAGAAACTGGTTTCATTATTGAAGTTGGGGGGAAAGGTTTCCTTCCGACTTGATTTTATCAAAGATTTGAAAATCTAGACAGGTACTAGACAGCTAGAATTTCTAGACCGTATAACCCCATTTTTGAGATCAGACTCGAAACTCCGCCATTTTCAATCTCTTGATTTATATCATCAATTTTATTATTTAATCATATTTTAACACAAATACCCTATCAGCTATTTTAAATAAACTAAAAGAAAAATAATCGCTATAAATATATATGTACAAATTAAAACCTTAAAGATTTGCTGGTCTTCCTAGGGATCGTGCTTTGGGAAGGATGCTAATTTTGTAGGAATTCCTTCAGTTTCCTTTTGAAAGTGGTGATCGTGGGGCTCTTTCTAATTTCCAATGGGGTTTCGTTCCACGTTTTTGCACCAGAAAAGAAAAAACTTCTTTTGGAGAATTCTAGGTTCTGCCTTGGGATGTCTAGATCTAACTGATTTCTTGTTGGATAGTTAGATATTTGAGATCTGGTGATAAGTCTTCCGCGTAGGTTGTCCGGGCAGAGGCCATTCATTATTTTATAGATCATTACTGCCCTGTCAAATTTTATTAAGTTTGAGACTGAAAGCCAATTGCAGCTCCATCCATCCTTTAATCTAGAGCCCTCTATTAGCGTTCGTGCTCTATTTTGTATACGCTGAAGATGATCAAGCTTTGTGTTCGACAAGCTGCCCCATAGTTCATCACNATTTTCCGTATTGCCCGAAGCGAAAAGCTAGTATTTGGTTTATTACCCGATCTAGAGGAAAAAATGGACAACAATCAACGCAGAGTGATACGCTAGAAGCAACAACACAAGACCGAAGCGCCTTGTTGTATCCTTTGACAACTGGCAATACGTGAAAATATTGCCCGCTCCTCGACCAATCAAATTCGTTATCGTGTTCTCTGCCCTGAAGATCGGCTAATACCTAGTAATTCTACTTAAGTTTTTACTGTTAGTCATTTTTCCTACACATTTGCTAGGTATTTTATCCGTTGGATAATCCCTAATAAAGTACCAGCTTTTCTGACCTCAAATGTTCCACCTCTTGTATCTTTGTGTAGAAAATTGTTTGATAAAAAGTCAAGTGCAAATTAAAATGAATTCTTCCGCGACCTTCTACTTCCTTTCCTTGTGTCAAATCGCACATTGTCTTGCCTTCCTCGTATATTTTATGTTGGCTTTCAGTTTCATGATTTCATACAAACCAAGTTAGGTAGTAAGGCTGTTAGATTTCATCAACATCCAGAATTTTCCTAGGCGTGCTATGAAGTAGCCATTGCTCTATTTTATGGTAGCATTGAACATTCTTTCTACCAGTTTTATTTATTCAGCTTTCTTTTCATATAAATGTCTGAAAAACGAAACTTACTTTTTGAGTTTGAATTTTGTGCCCCCAGAAGCCCTGGGAGCCATCGCTTCTGCGAGAAACCTTTTCGTGTGTTTGTCAACGCTGCAAATCGCTCTGCCTTCAGTATCAAATTAAGTTTTTAAATTCAAATAATAACATGGTATTGTGTCAACATTGATGAGTATACCTAATACTCTCATATCTTCCTTTTCTTTTAGCTAACAGGGGAGAGTTCTTCAGTTCGTCTCAATGACTTTGACTTCATTCGCGTCATCGGTAGAGGCAGTTACGCCAAAGTATTGATGGTGAGTATAACATAGCTACTCATTTAGTTTAGTTCATGGTCAGTTTTTCGCATTTGTTAACAGAAAAGTAACTGATAATGTTTGTGGCAAAATCTTTTTGTCAACGGTAAATTAAGACGCAGGAAGAAATGCTCTATTTTATGTACTGTATCTATGTTTATCTTCTATAAGAATGTAGCTCATGCACGAGTCTAACAAAATTTATGTTGCCACGAGGTAGACGTAGTTTTTCGCTCCTAATGGTATTGTACTAGTAGTAGGGTATAGTATTTTGTAAGTAGTGTAATTAGTAATACGTATTGTAAGCTTTTAATGGAATGTAAATAAAAAAAAATAAAAAAAATAAAAATCTAGCATATGTTGTTGAGCATATCCTAAAAGTTGGCGAATTTTATGTCAAAGTTATATATGCATGTATACGACCATTTTTTTTGGAGACTTGTAGAGCCTGTTCCAACTGTTTCAATATGTTCATGTCCAGACTGCAACATATAGAACCGGTAAAAGAATATCTTCCACCTCAAACCTTCCCCAACCAGCAAACTGTTTTTTTTTTATTTCCGGCTTTTCACGCTTTCTTCACAATAAAGCCCAGTTTCCAGTCAGTGGAATTTTCCGAGCGGGCGGAAATTCTTTTGTTTACGACAGAAAATGTCTCTTCGCAATTGAATAGAAATTTAAGGTTGAATGACTTTTGATTGTTTAAAGTCCGCCCGCTCGGACACTTCCACTGACTGGAAATCAGCCTTTAACCAAACTTTGTTCGATTATCATGCCATAAAAATTAAGAAAGACTGGTCTGTGAAAAAGACGAGGATAACAAAGTTTTAAGTGAAGCTCTCGTGTATCCCACCTTCAACTCTTCTTTGCTACCAATGTACACAATTTTCGCCTTTGTGATATCATTTTAATTTTCTTGGAATGTAGGTGCGGTTGAAAGCAACAAGTAGAATCTACGCAATGAAAGTCATAAAAAAGGAATTGGTGAATGATGATGAGGTAATGTTAAATGCATTTGACTTGTATCTTGAACAATTCCGTTGGAACTTCTTACTCTCTCGTATTTTGAACTCGTAAAAGATGCGGTGGTAAAATATGCTTATCGAAGTGTTTATATTATCTAATTCCAAAATGCATAGGAAAAAGTTTTACGCATCAACAAAATAAACAGGTAGGGGTTAAATGAAATCAAAACTTCAACGAGGTCCAGCTGCACTTTCGAAATTTGACTTTGTTACCAGCAGTTTCGTCACTTTTAGATTTCTAGTATGAGAAAAATTCAGTATAAAATTTTGTAACATTCAACTAAAATCGTTATATATAAGAAAACGGCAGTTGATTTTTCTTCACAGTTTTGTCTTGACAGTCAAGCATATACTTGCCATGTTCTTACACAGCTAGTCCTGAGGTCAATGTATTCAGTTTTTCAAGAGAGGCAGGTTTTCTCAACTCATTCACTCTTGTTGCTTTTCTTGCAGGATATCGACTGGGTTCAAACAGAAAAGCATGTCTTTGAAATCGCAACGAATCATCCATTTTTAGTCGGATTACATTCTTGTTTTCAAACTAGGAGTAGGTGAGTGTTTACTTGTTGTCGTGCAATTTAGTGTAATGAAATCATCGTTTTTAAATCAATAAGAATTTTCATTCAACTTCGAATGTTGCGAGAGAACCTTAAAGTATTAGGCGGAAAATTTTAAGAGAGATATCAAAAAATTGTTTTCCTTAATGTTGTTTACGCTTTTTAATTCGTTATTTAATACCGCATTCACACTGACTCAGTTAAACTAGCTTTATCTAACCCAGGTTAAATTTCAACCAATCAAATGCATTCGATTCGTTGGATCGACCAATTAGAAGGCCCCATTCGATAACCTGGTTTAGTTTAAGCTGGTTTAACTTGCAAGTGTGAATGGGGTATAAGTCATACCGAAACATATTGGACTTTAACATGACCTTACGTTAGATTTAAAAGTGCAACGCATTGAAATCCCCGTGGCTTGAGAGAAATTAATAGTAGTGGCTGGCTTATTGAAAGCTGTGCGTGCCAACATATTTATTATTTACTGACATGTTAACTAAAGTCTATCTAAAATTAGATGTCAGATGAAATTGCCCCGCGAATAACAACAATTACAATGTTTTGCATGAGTAATTTTGTATTGTCGCAAATCTCACCTGACATCTAATTTGAAACTTTAATATACCTCATTCACACTTGCAAGTTCAACTAGCTTAAACTAAATCAGCTTATCAAATGTTGCGTTCTAATCGATCGATCAAACAAATCGAATTCATTTGATTGGTTGAAATTTAACCTGGTCTGGATAAAGCTGGTTTAACTGTGTCCGTGTGAATGGGGTATTAGATTTTTAAATAGAATTATTCGAACTGTTGTGTTATACACCAACCCAATTAACAGCCTGGTTTTGGAAATTACTAAAAATTCTTTCATGCGAAATTTTAGAGCCCGGATTCGGATTTAGCACCCAAAGTTTAGTCTAACTACAAGTTTATATGATGCTAGTGTTCTTAGTGTTGATTTTATGGAGATGTAAAGTTTGAAAATCTATAAGGGATTTGACCGTGAAAAGTGACTCCTGATGTAAAATTTCACCCCGAGCAATTTTCGCGGTCTAATCTCGTATAAAATGGTTAACTTTCCATCGTCATAAAATGAGCATCACAAGCGCTATCAGTTTAAAAACCAGTAACTAGACTAAAGTTTGGGTGCTAAATCCTAAGCCGGGTTCTAAAATTTCGTATGAAAGAATTTTGAGTAGTTTCCCAAACGAGGCTACTAACTGAATTGGTATGTTAGGAAAATCTTACACAGAAGCATGCTTTGTTTATTGTAAATTTTCTAATCTAACTTAAACCTTTAAAACTCTCTAACCTACTTCGAAAAGATTTTGGTACCTGATATGTGAGCCAATCAAATTCGTTTGAAGCTCCAAATGATCCCAGGATTGGATGATGAATATAGGGTGTTATCATTCACACATTGAACCTAAAGCAACGTTGCTAAACAAGCTTTCTTCTTTGCTACAGGTTATTCTTTGTAATCGAATTCGTAAATGGTGGTGATCTGATGTTTCATATGCAGAAAAAACGACGATTACATGAAGATCACGCAAGGTATGAAATGGCTAACTGAAAACAGTTGAACCTCGACAATTCGAACTTGATTTTCTCAAACCTTGCGTTATCTCGAATAATTTGGCAATTCACCTCAATTAGCAATCAACTGAGACTGACTTACGCGTTATTCTTATGAAAATCATTAATGGGCAGAAATCATTCTCATATCTTGGTGCGCACCTTTAGAACAGCCTTGCAGCTGAGGCCAAGCAAGCACCCTCTCTATATGCTTTTAAACATCGATTATGAGTATGACCACAATGTATTTATTTCCAGATTTTAGTTTCGTAATTAGGTTATTTATTTTAAATTGTAAATTTTTGGCACGGCCCCCTGAAAAGCAGCCTTAGCTGACCGCGTTACCGTGGTTAAAGAATATAAAATCAAATCATCAAATCAATTAGATTAATTATGGAGAGAGTTGTGGTTATCTCGAAAACTCGCTATCTAGAACAAATTTCCATTCCCCTTGACCGTTTGAGATAGCGGGGTTCAACTGTGTTAGCTATGGTAAAGCACTCGTTCTTAATCGAGAGAGACTTTTTCTCGCAATAAGTCCGTTTTTTATGCAGTAATACATAGCTTGGTTTCTGATCTTTCAGGTTCTACGCAGCTGAAATCTCGTGTGCCCTCAACTATCTCCATGAAAAAGGTATTTTTATAGGTTACGTCATTGTCTGCCCGCTAGTTTTGTATATACCCGTAATCCTCACTTTCCAATCATATTCTTGATAAAGTGTTAGTAAACTGTACTGCTCAAAGTGTTTAATTGACCTCTCCGAAGACAGAACGTGAAATTCGAAATTTCACCCTGGTGAAATGGTGAAATATTCTGATTAATAGCCCAGTAAATTTAAACTTTTTCTGAAGGTGAATGTGAATGTGAAGTTGCGTTTTTTAGCGCCAAGCGCTGGGATCGCAGAAGTAGAGAAGACCTAATCGAGTCCGCGACCCCTTATCAGGACGCTCAAATGGTGGGGCTCTACCTGGGATCGAACCCTGTCCGCCTGACTGTTCTGGCTGCAAAGTCAGAAGATTACACCACTGCGCAACAACACCTTCAAATTTCTGGGTTTTGCCATCAGCTAGTTTGTTAATCCTAATGATAAGCTTCTCAGAATACAATGTTATAATCCCAAGGCTACCATTTGGAAACTTATCGAAAGTAATCTCTACGTTTTGCAGGTATCATATACAGGGATCTGAAACTCGACAATGTGGTATTAGATGGTGATGGTCATGTGAAGCTTACAGATTACGGAATGTGCAAGGTTTGTGATCAGATAGCTTTTAATTTTTATTGAATTGTATCAAACTTTGCTCAATTTAGGGATAACATTTATAATCCAGGGTCAAATTTCAGGACAAAACAGACTTTAGGCACAAACAAAATTGCGGTGTCCTGAAAGTTTCAGGACAATGTTTTGTCTGTGAGTATCTAGGAGACAGCCTTCAGTGAGCTAATAATGTGTTTCAATTTTTTTTTCTATTCATAACAAATTAAAACTAACTAGTATAAATACGTAAATACTGTACCGTTCTTGGCGTAGGAAGACACAAGGTCATCTGGCCTCCTCTACAAATTCAACTTCAGAACAAAAATAAGACACAAAAAAGACATCATTACAAACAGTCAAAAGAAACGAAGGGGACTGGCAGTTGCACACCAAACCATGCAGTGGATCTAACCCTTTTATGTTATAGATCTTCATGAGTTTTGCACCATAAAATCGCAACTGGATGGTACAATAACGACGAATTTCAAGTTGTTGATAAAGCTTTCATTTGTTTATTTTGTTAGGAGGCACTTGAGCCTGGCATGACGACAAGTACATTTTGTGGAACTCCGAACTATATTGCACCAGAAATATTACGAGGAGAAGACTATGGTAGGCATAGTAGATTATTTTACATCTATCGGAAGCGACGAAGTATTTCTTCAACTTGTGTTGAACTACGCCATCGCTATATGAGAGTAGTAACATATTGTTTCTTACTTTGATTGTCTGTGTGCCGCTTTTTGATAATTTTTTCTTTTGAAAACATGGGGCAAATATATAATAAGCTATTTTTATATTCCAACTACATATCAAAGTTTGTACGTCGCATTTAAGGATTTATGCTCTGCCATAGGTGCAAGTGTTGACTGGTGGGCACTTGGCGTGTTGCTGTATGAAATGTTAGCTGGACGATCGCCTTTTGATATTGTTGGCACTGCAGATAACCAGGACCAGAACACAGAAGACTACTTGTTTCAAGGTAAGATTTTTTTTTTATATAAATTCAATGTAAAAAAATTGACAATTACGAAGTACCTAACTACGAATGAGCTACCATACAACACTACAAAAATGATACCAAGGGGAGCAATAGATCATGACTACCCCAAGGCCTTCACATGAAGAACATAAACCTAAAATACAACTAAATATACCTACAATTTCCAAAAGCTACATATAAACTACACTACTAACGATTAAAAACTAATGGATACTATACGAGATTTTGTTTGACATTAGATGTCAGGTCAGGGTTGTGATGAATGAAATATTGAGTCAAGGTAAGATAACCTTTAATAATGAATGAATCAAGGTAAGATAACCTTTGTCGTGATATTATGTACGCAATCGTATTAGGGTTCTGACTGTGAACAAGAATTGCTCAAAGGTTGACCGTAAACAGGAAAAGGGTGCTGATGCACGCGCAAGACACAACAAGGTTATGAAGAGAGGACAATTTTCCCTAGAAGGTTTCAAATTTTGTGCTGAAAATTGACGGTCACATCACCACCAACAAGTAAACAATCAAAGGATTTAGAAAGCAGAACATGCGTTTTTGGTTATTTTAGGGAGCTTTGCATTGCAGCTTTTCAGTTGGCAAATATCGGAAATATTTTCGGGTGACCAAGAAAAAATAAGAATTTATTAATTCACCAAAGTTTGATTTTTTTTACCAATGTTGACACTTTCTCTTGCGAAGTCGATTTTTATCTTGGAAGACCCTTTAACTACGCCGCACATATATTTTGCCAAGTGCGAACGATCCTACAACACTGATTGTGAGTACTACCAAAAATTAGGATCTCATTGCACCCCTGATGGGAGTGAATTGGCCAAACGAATCTTAACAACCTTGAAGTCTAACCAATTCATACTATTTTACCCTTGTAATTTACTGTTTATTCTTTTCTCTAGTCATTCTGGAAAAGCCAATTCGAATACCTCGATCGTTATCAGTGAAAGCTTCATCGTGTCTCAAAGGATTTCTTAACAAAAATCCAAAGGACAGACTCGGTTGTCACCTACAAACTGGTTTTGCAGACATTATGGCGCATTTATTTTTTAGGCTCGTTGACTGGGAAGCGGTATGTACCTGGTCCTATTTCGTTTATTTGAGAGGGTAAATTGGGGTACAGTAAAAACCCGCGTATAAGAACCTAGTGGATTAAGAACCTACAGGCTGAAATTGTCAAATTTTCAATTGCTTTATAAGAACCAATCCATTGTATTCATTGTTTAAGAACCCAGGCTGACTTGCAAAATAGTAGGTTCTTATAGGCGGGTTTTTACTGTACTCTTGAATGGGTGCATTTTGATATTGATTTTTCGTCGAAAGTGTCTTTGAAACACCTTTTTCAGAATTAGTCAGGGTTGGGGGGTAATTTAGGAAACCGCATTTTGGGAGCAACCTTTTCTCCAAACACCAAGGAAATAAAAGAAAATTTCAAAGAAAAAAGAAGCACAGTTGACGATCAAATTTGAAATTGAAATTGAATTTCAAGGTTGGTTGCTGATGACAGATGAAAGAAGCAACAGATTAAAGTTCGGCCAACTTCAACCTTGGTGAACCTTGAACCTTATTTTTGAAACAGAGATCATGAAGTTATTAGCGATTTTAGCCATGTTGTTCTACATAGCGAAAATATCTTCAATGACAATAATACCATAGTACCATGTTTTCATTTACCTCTTAAATGTTTCATAGTGACTCTCGAGAGTATTATTTGAGTTCTACTTTCATTGTTGGCCATCATAGTATACTACTTTCTTCTATACTAATTTCTCTTAAAGAAGAACATGGCCATATTATCTCCTGCCGTCAATTAAAGCTCTGCGTGTATCACATTTCAGTAAAGCCAAACACGTCTCGTTTTTATCGTAACTTTCTATTAATTATATAGCTGGAAAAGAGACAAGTGATGCCGCCATTCAAACCAACTGTCGATATGGAGGATGATGTTTTAGCAAATTTTGATCAACAATTTACAACTGAACCTGTGGAGCTCACGCCTGATGATCCGTAAGTATGCCTGCTATTATTGTACCGGGTTTCCCTAAAATAATATATCGGCGTTTGAAAAATCCACGAAATTATGTTTTGTTACTTCTCTTTAAATTGTTGTCTTTTTTAGTTGTATCAAAGGCCAAATTATTTTTAGCAATAATAAAAATTGTGCAAAATCATGCGAAAGACTTTGAAATGATAGCGTGAAGCCCCATATTTTGAGGCATAGGCTTCAAAAGTCATCGTAAATCTTGCCCAGGATTCTTGATTTCATGATTCCACATTGACTTTCGATTCATACATGATCACAGGACTAATTTCCAGCACAATCACCCATGTTAAGAATTCGAAGGGACAAAAAGATAGATCTGCTTAAAATTCTATGCAATTTCGTAGTATGCTTCAAAACCAGGTAGCTATTAAAACCTCCGAATTTCGCTGATGGGAAGCCGTTGATAGAATAATCTATTTTCCTAAATTTAAATTGATCTTTCATGCTGCACCTCAAAAAGGAAAATTCAACATTAATTTGATTTTCGAATTTTGATAATTTTTCAAATGCCCACAAATCATTTTGGGACATCCGGTATATCACATGAGATTTGTTTGGTTTTCTCGATGTTCCCAGGAAAGAAAGTGTTTTTCCCCATTTATCTCTTCAGCCAAAAGTATTCGGCAACGTTATATGGCTCCATTACTCAAAGTTGTCCCGGTTGGGGTCGCGCGTCGGGCTGGGGGGGGGCGGTTTTTGTCTGTCTGCGCAGAGGAGGTCCTTCTGCTTATTGCCCTGCACTTGTGTTTTTTCAAAACTTTCTAGTTGTTTTCTGGTTGTCACCCGACGTCTAATGTGAGACAGATCCTATTTTGTTTTCTTTGTAGTTTGTGAATATTGATATGTTTGAATTGTAAGTGCCTTTCATGGTGGGAACTCCGATGACATAGTGTCTATTCCCGCCATGATAAGCACAGTAGATGTACTTTTTTAGTTTTTTTATTTAGCCGATTATGTATATATAAAAAAAGGAAAAAAACCTCAAAGCTGATTTCAAACGTTTCGAAAGAAATCTTCGTGAATTTGTTTTTGAAGTTATGTACCATTCACAAACCCTAAGCTAAATTTCAAACTTTCTTCTCAAGGTCTGTGTTGGAAACCATCGACCAATCTGAATTTGAAGGCTTCGAATACATCAACCCTTTGCTGATGTCTGGAGAAGATACTGTATAATCACTGAGAAGACACCATATATTCCAAGGAGATGTTCTCTTTTCCACCAAGCATAAAATGAAAATCAGGGAGTTTATTATCTTAAATCGGGAAATGGACTATATTCTAGCAGCATAAACTTCAATTCTTTAAAAAAATATTGCACTAATTGGTAATGCATCTTCCGCGCGATTTAATGACTTGAAAGGAACTTATGTAATTCTATTTGCGGTATTTTTGATATCTTGATTATTCTCACAATTACAGTTTCTTCTGTGATTCAACCAGTTTTGAGGTTATGACGTCATCAAATTGCTAAATCGTAAACCAGAAAAGCGACAGATTTATGCCTACCGCCATATTATAGACCTTAATAAACTTTCGTTTTCTTGAAGATTGTACCGTTTTTCCTGTATTAATTTAGGATTTAATATGACTCTTAATTTGTTTAAGCTTCTTGAAGTCTTTCAATGAAAAGAAAAACGCTGTAATCCTGAAAATAATCATGATATGAAAAATACCGCAAATAGAATTATAGCAAAGTACCTGAAGTTCCTTTGAAGCCATGAACGGAAGTTGCATTAACCATTTGTGCAATCTCGTTTAAAGGTTTGACGCCTATGCTCTATATTCTACCTCTGTCAGAGTATTCTAGATTTTAATCAGCGCATAGTATTCCACTTAGACTGACGACGTGATTCCTTGTATTCGTTCAATGCTTTCAATCTGATGTTTTTATTTNTAAATCGGGAAATGGACTATATTCTAGCAGCATAAACTTCAAATCTTTAAGAAAATATTGCACTAATTGGTAATGCATCTTCCGCGCGATTTAATGACTTGAAAGGAACTTATGTAATTCTATTTGCGGTATTTTTGATATCTTGATTATTCTCACAATTACAGTTTCTTCTGTGATTCAACCAGTTTTGAGGTTATGACGTCATCAAATTGCTAAATCGTAAACCAGAAAAGCGACAGATTTATGCCTACCGCCATATTATAGACCTTAATAAACTTTCGTTTTCTTGAAGATTGTACCGTTTTTCCTCTATTAATTTAGGATTTGATATGACTCTTAATTTTTTTAAGCTTCTTGAAGTCTTTCAATGAAAAGAAAAACGCTGTAATCCTGAAAATAATCATGATATGAAAAATACCGCAAATAGAATTATAGCAAAGTACCTGAAGTTCCTTTGAAGCCATGAACGGAAGTTGCATTAACCATTTGTGCAATCTCTTTGAAAGATTTGACGCCTATGCTCTATATTCTACCTCTGTCAGAGTATTCTAGATTTTAATCAGCGCATAGTATTCCACTGGCACAGTAAGATGTAAAATGTATTCATGTCAGTACTCAGTGTTCACGTTATGTTAACCAACTGAATTTTAGTATGAATAATGAAAAGGCAATTGCTGTTCAAGTCGAAATGATGCCACGATTCGGCGATGCAAGTAAAATACAGTGCCCAATTCCTTGTAATTGCTGGCTGACCTTTAGCACCTGGCGATGTTATCCCTTGCTGTTTTTCCTCAATTTAAAAGGGAGGTGTCAGATTTGGAAAATTAGGGGCTAGGGGGTGTGATCGCTCCTACCCAGATGTTGGAAATAACAATCACCTTTTTGAAAATTGGAAAAGATTGGAGAAAATTGCTTCGCTATCATATTTCTCCAATATAGCTTCACTTTTTATTCGGCAAAAGTGTCCACCGCTGAAAGCTGCTGTACAAATTATATTGGTCTATAAATTGGGGAAGTTAGTCATGAAATTTATTAAAACAGCAATAACTTTATGGCTTTGGTTTTCACTTCATGCGTTGATGTTCAATCTCAGATGCAAATCCTTTTATTGTGGCATGTGGCTCAATTCCAGATATTGTTTTACTGTTTTCCTTTTTTTAACGCCTTTCGGGCTATTGAGCCTCCTCGTATGTTGCCCTAAGTGATAGAATTTTCGGCTACTTCTGTTCTTCGTATTATTTGGTCTTTGCAATTCTGTTTCCGTTCTAAATGTAGTACCCTTTTGAGCTTAAATGTAATATATTAGAAGCATAAGCGTACGGGAAGATAAAATCTGGGGGGGGGTGCTTGATAAAAAGTCCATTGTTTACCAAATATTTTGCCCTACTTGGGGCGGATTTTTGCCTGAAAAAACTGAGTTTAATAAATGTTTCCAACGTTGGAGGGGCTTCCGCCCTCTCAGCCCTCCCAGCCCCCCTAGCTCGTACGCTTATGATTAAAGGATAATGTAACCATTCGTCCGTAAGTTATCATTGCATTCGGTTGTAGCAGTTTTAATCACAATTTAATTATTGTATGTAGCATTAGTAGTTAGAATTCATTCCAGTTTCGCCTGCAGATTTTGTATATTTTTATATATTGGCACCCAGAGGATAGAATCTCACTCACCCATTTATTCCTGACTCTCAAACTGGAAATACTTATTTGTAGGGTATTACAAAAAGGTCCCATTGGGGGTATTCCCGAACTTGCAATACCGTTTACGTGTGTGTGCCAATATTTGGGTTCTGAAATCTTACATTAAATCAATATTTGGGGTCTGTGAATAACTACATAAACATATTTCAATATTTGGGGTCCATGAATCGGAAAAAAAGGAGAATCGTGCAATTTGGCGCGATTCATTACAGTGACCCTAATAATAACAGTATTTATTGTACTGATAGGTTATCCTGTTGAAATATTCGATTATTATTATTATTATTATTATTATTAATCATTCGCACGCTCCGTACTTTTGTGCAATAAATAACAATACTTGGGGTATCCAGGACCCAGAACCAGAAATAAATAACAATATTTGGGATCTCCAAAACATTGAGCTTAACATTTAGGGGTCATCAAATAAATATTGGTACGGACACTTAGGGAGCATTGAAACTTAGGGAGTACCCCCCTGGGGAAAGGGTTAGCACCTTCGGTGGCACCTGAATGTGCGGAAAGTCCGTTTCTAAATCGGGTTGATTCCGGGTACGTAGTTCGCAGTTCTCAAAGATCGATTGATACGACAAAAATTCAAATGTTAAATAATATTCTACAAAAATTTACTGCACGGATAGATCAGCCTCCTTGAGCTTGCAAACCGGAACATCTATATCTACGGAGATAATCAGTAGAACCCAAAGCAGGCATCGAACTGACGAGGACTGTTCCACCGTAAGCAAGAGTCGCTCTTTCAATTTTGGAGAACGAGTTGTGGAACAAACGTGCCGCCTATGTTATTACCAAAATAGAAGACGGATATAAATTAAGCAGCATGTCGTATATAGATCTCATCTGCCAAAAATAAGGTATTAATGCTCTGACACAGACGTTGCCTTGGCTACTGCAAGTTCCAAGGGCAAATTTAAGTACAATAGAAAGGGCACCGGTATTTTTTATCGTACACCGCGAGTTTATGCTGGAAACCTAAGTAAACCATGGGTTTAAAACAAAATAAGAATGCTGCATATTCTGGAAAAACAAAACTATAATTTTGATAGAGCACGTTTCACTTCCATTTCTTACCTTGCCGTATGATTCTATGCATCTTCAATGCCTTTCCGATTTTTACTGTGCTTGTGTTATCTGTTTCCACTTTTTATTACCTATTCATCATTCCTACTTTCTACCGATCATTTCCTCCTCACTCTCGGAATGTTGCAACCATTTCCGCAAGTCCATTGTTCTTGACATAAGCATCGCAGATACACAATAGCATGAGATAAACAAATCGCAGTCTTTGAGGAATTGGATTGGAATGCATTGAAAACATTATTTGTTGATTTCCAACAAATTTTTGAATTTTTGGCCTACATACTCTCGTGTTTTCAAATGCAAATAAATCAGCCAGCACACAGCAGAGTTGTTGGTGAAGAACGACAGAACGACAGGAAAGGCCTTAATTTCAAGATTTACAATTCTTAAAGTTCATAGTTTTTTGGAATAACAGCAGTGAAATATCGAGTCCAGTTTTGTGGTTGTGAATCGAAAGATAAAGTATGGAAGAAGATGGAATACCGCTGCGAGCTGCATATAATGGGTAATCACATTAAATATTGTTTTCATAAGCGGCCTAACGCTGTTCATTTCCGTGTTCTTACTGCAGAGGAGCAGACACATATTTTTATTCGATCTTGATTAGTTAACTTTGTGTATGTGTATAATACAGTATATTATAGGTGTATATATAGTTATTTTCTAAGTCGTTAGACTCACAACGAAAGTAACTTTATTTACTGATCAACACTATTACGTTACAAAAACTAACAGTCTAACGCATAATATAAACTCGAGGTATAGTAGGCTCAGCCTAGTGAAAACATATAGTAGGCTCAGTCTAGTGAAAACATGGCGAACTCAGTGTCGAGTACCATTCTAAAGTCTTGTCATACTTTTGCTTCAAGATATGTGTTGATATGGGTTGGAGGGGGCGGGGTCCGAAATACGAAATCACTATCGAACTGTGATATTCTTAGCCCGTGTCAACCTTATATGCTACATATTCCCTTGGGTCATTCCTAAGCATCACTGCAATAAGCCCAGCCCTAGGGCGGACCTTTTCCACTTCTTACTCCTACTAGGATCAGTAAATTCATTTAACTACAGTGTTGATCGAATTAAAGTAAATTTACAACAACAACGACAGAGAGACGCAGTAATCTAGGAAATTCGTAAACAAACATCACACAACTAAACAAGAGTCCCCTCATATGTACAAACTGTTCAAACATTAGCCCTTTTCAAACCAGAAACAGAACCTCTTTTATGGGAGCAGGACTTGGGGCAATCAGTTGTTTCCTTTGTTAAAAGGGACAATAGGCCTATTGTTTGAAAAGGTAAAACAATATATCTAAAGAAGGGACTAAAGGGGGCAATTGCCCACCCAGCTAGTATGTTGAAAGAGGCCCTTGCCAGAAGATGAGCAAATTGTCTGGACAGGCAAGTCATCTTTTAGACGTACAAGTCGTGTAGTATGAAATCTACAAGTCGTCTGAGTTTTTCCTTTTATGTCCTCGTTTAGTTAGACGATTGATCGAAGATGATTTGTTTGTCTACACAGACAAGTTGTCAAGAAGTCCGACTAAATTCTTTTTCTAATTTTGCCCAAGTTATAATTTACAATCGTTTCCTGTTGAAAAATGATTTACAAATCACTTCTCTAAAAAGCGTATACGAGACTCTTAAAGGTATCTCCTAAACTTCAAAAAGATTGTGTCTAGAAAAAATTGTAAGTAAGACTTTGCAGAGATTTGTCCTTCAACTCATCGCTGACAAATCCTTGCATTTTGAAATGAACACTTGTTTCTATTCAATTTCATTGAGGAAATTATGTGTCGTTTCTGTCATTGGTAAACTTTTAGGTCATCCAAGTCTAGAACATTATAACGAAACCATTTACTTTGTTTCTAGAGATGTTACCTGCTTGGCGATGGACCCTCGAATCAGATATGAAGCACTTTTAGCTGAACTCAGAGAAATATACAAGTTCGGATCAAATGACAAATTTACTTTGAAATGGATTGACGACGAAGGTATGTTATTTTCTTAAAACCCCCTGGTGGGCACCTGGTTTGCAGTAGCTGCAGTGGCGTCGCCAGGGGGTGGACTTTTCTCATTGTGGCATTTATTCATAAGCAAAAACGGTCTAAAAATGGCTGGGTATTCCTTTCAGAACTCAATTCCATACAAAGTCCACTCCACATTTTTGGCTGTTGACGCCCCTGAGTAGCTGACTGACAGCCTCTAAGTCGTTCAACTTTCAAACCAGGGGAGCCGAATTAGGCATTTGTAGCCTTTTTTACCGATAAGGAAATATCTTGGCACAAAAAGAAACGAAAAAAGCTATCTTGTTGGACTCTAAAAAACCATTACACACTGGTCAATATTCGTTGGCAATATCATGCCAACAACGTGTTTGCATAGCTATACTGCTCCCAAAACGTCTGTAACATGTTGGACGAGAATGAATTTTTGTTCGTTTTGTTGGCAACACTTTCAGCGATGTTGAACGAAATCTAGCCATTCGAAATGAACAAAATGTTAAGCGCCAGATTTTTTTTACTTACTATGGTTGTTACTTTAGAAATCTCTTTCGGTCATATTTGTTGACAGGGGATCCCTGCACTATATCTTCACAACTTGAGCTGGCTGAAGCTGTTCGACTTTACATGCTAAACAGAGAGGCGCACTTGGTCATCAATGGTGAGAATGTTCACGTTTCTAGTTATATCAAGTCTGTCTCTAAAAAGGGCCAGCTTTGAACGATGGTGCAAAGCTTTGGTTATGAAGGGTTCCACGATATTGTATTTGAAAAGTTATCTTTCGTTTTGTGTTATATGCTATAAAATACTACCGTGTAGACCAGGAAAGGGCATTTTCTTCGAACTGAAAATGTTGAAAAATTGCGTTTTCTATCTTCTTTTTTTATACTGCTACCTAGCATCCGAAGGTAGTTTTAGGACACTGAGAAGCTAAGCTTATCGAAGCAGCGTCCTGTTCCTTCCTCTCGATGTGACCACACCTCGCGACTCCTTTAGCCTGGAATTACAGAGAGTTGGTGACTCTCCTCACTCTACGTAGCAGGTTCGACAGGGCGGGGACTCGAACCACCAACCCTCAGATTGGTAGTCAAGCGCGCTACCATTGAGCCATCCCCGCTTCTATCTTTCCTAATCGACTCGTATATAACCGCATGCCTTTGTAAGATTTCTATCCCTGTCTGTGTTAGCAAGGAGCACTGTTTATGCAAGACTTNTCCTCTCGATGTGACCACACCTCGCGATTCCTTTAGCCTGGAATTACAGGGAGTTGGTGACTCTCCTCACTCTACGTAGCAGGTTCGACAGGGCGGGGACTCGAACCACCAACCCTCAGATTGGTAGTCAAGCGCGCTACCATTGAGCCATCCCCGCTTATATCTTTCCTAATCGACTCGTATATAACCGCATGCCTTTGTAAGATTTCTATCCCTGTCTGTGTTAGCAAGGAGCACTGTTTATGCAAGACTTATCGGCGATAATAAATGATAATCCATATCAATATAGTATTTTTTAATTATACTCAAGACAACTCGCGTGTAAGGCCAAGCCCTTATATTCTGATATAAGGACATGCCCTTTTTACCAGATGCACTTTTGTCTTCGTCCTAATAACCCCATTTACTTCAGTTTTTAAAGGTGTTCCTGATGAGCCTGGACAACTTTTACCGGGAGAAGAACGTAAGTTTTATTTGAAATTATTTGTTGCTTTTATTGGAGATGTTTTGAGGATGATTTTATTTTTTCAGAACTTGTAATGAAGTCTTTTACTAAAAGAAAAACGCTATAATTCTGAAAATAATCAAGATATAAAAAATGGTGCAAATAGTATTTCAGCAAAGTACCTAAAGTTCCTTTCAAGCCATCGAATCAAACAGAAGATGTATTTAGATAATTGTTCTATCCTTTCCAAAGTTTTGACGCCTATGCTGTTCCTCTTACATTAGCAACTGGTCATTTTTCAACCTCGTTCCCATGTCCCAAAAGGAGTCTGCTGCCAGCATGTCAGCCTGTTTGGGCCATGGTATACCCGGTGCTGAATTCGTGTTATATTTGACGCCAATTTGTTTTGCATAAAGTATCAGCTACAGACTTATTACTCTTATTAATTATTACTCTTTTGCCTCAGTTCGATATAAACATTGACACGGAGGGAAATCAACGATTTATGTTAAAAGTCTAATTGGTCATAGTCACGTGATATAGTACCTCTTAACGTTGAATGGTAAGGAAAGAATGAACGAAAAGTTTTAAATACAATTTGGAAAGTGAATGATTGAAGCGACGAATATTTCCTTGTGTTTTTCGATGTTAAATACACGTTCATTTTTAGGTTGGTCATTTTTTACTCATTCGATATCAGTGGCAAAATAATAATTTTAAAGTTATCACCAGATCTCAAATATCTAACTATCTAACAAGAAATCAGTTAGATCTAGACATGCCAAGGCAGAACCTAGAAGTCTCTAAAAGAAGTTTTTCTATTCTGGTGCAAAAAGGTGAACGAAATCCCATTGCAAATTAGAATGAGCCCCACAATTACCAAGTTCAAAAGGAAACTGAAGGAATTCCTACAAAATTAGCATCCTTCCCGAAGCACGATCCCTAAGAAGACCAGCAAATCTTTAAGGTTTCAATTTGTACATATATATTTAAAGCGATAATTTTTCTTTTAGTTTATTTAAAATGGTTAAATTATTGTTTTCATGTTAAAATATGATAAAATAAGAAGACAAGATTCGGGTATTTTTTATTATACACAGCAATATTGATGAGTTTTCCAGCCATGAAAACCCCTCATTCCACAGTAGTTGACAGTGGAGTCTTAATCTGTCCTCTGTGCGCTTGGCTTGCTCTTGTACCTTGATCCCTCTGCTCTGCGATCTCTTGCGCAGCCTATTGATGCGGAACTAGAACACAGGGGACCAAGGTAAAAAAATGTCCAAGCATTAAAATGCACAGGGTGCAAAGAAAGAAAATTTTTTATTTTTAGCAGCAATTATTTTCTGGTTTCCCTTTGAATCATGGTCATGAACTTCGAAAACGGAAATATTTGGTGAGGAAATACTGAACAACTAACCCAGTGCTGGAAGACATGAGCAAAGTCGCGAAATTCCTTCGAGAAAAAGGGAGAATTTCGGAAGAAAAACTACCTAGTGATGTGATTACGAGAGAAAGAACAAAAAGGAGAATAGACAACAAGAAAAGAAGGAGATAATTAACGCAGAGATTATGTTTTATATGCTCAAAGTTTTGTGATTGATTTTAAGTAATCAGAAGAAAATATGAAATCGTCGATCGAACAAGAAGTTGCTTCGTTTTTTTGCAATTGCTGCGCGTACTAGTGATATAAGAAGGTAATAAGATGCTTTGTAGGATTTCAAGCTTACTTTCCAGCACTAAACTAGCCCATAGCTCGCACCTATTTTCACAGGCTTGATGTATCGACAAGGTGCTCGAAGGTGGCGAAAGATTTACCATTTCAATGGTCATTCATTTGTAACGAGAAGATTCGGAAAGGTAAGTTTTATATTGTTTTCACAGCTTTAAAGAACGCCGGTCAACCAGCATCCTTTGCGGTCACGCTTTGCAGAGAATGTTGTCATATTAAAATAGCCGCCGCAGTCAAAAGGCAACAAGCGAAGCGCGCAAAAGATGCTGGTTGATTGGCGTTCTTTAATAGTTAAAACTTTATTCACAAGCGAGAGACAATCGTTTCTTCATTTAAGGGAATCTAAGCATATAAACGTGGCTCAGGCTACTTGCGGTTCAATTTCTAGCCTATCAGATATCAGTGCTTCCTGTTGACGTAGATCAGTTACCCTTATATGGTTTGTCACGTGTCATGGCCTATTGTTTTTGCACGGCTATTTTTATCGAATGCATATATATGCTTAGATTCCCTCTAATGGTAAGTAACTTTTGCTGATCCAGAAACTGTGATACTGTATTCTCTTAGAGAGAATTGCTATTGCTCAAAGAGTTTAGAGCAGGATAGAACAATGTTTTTAATCATCGTAACGGCATTTTATTAAGGAGCAATGGTTCCACTACACTTTGGGGATACCTCTTTTACTCGGTAGTCTCTTGTTGTGGACCTTTAAAATTACGAGAGTGCATACTTCCCAAATGGTAAGTCCCCAATTCAACGGCGATTTAAGGGTGTGTTTGATTTGGTAATTCCAAACCTACCAAATTCTGAAAACAGTAGACTTGGCAGAGACGGAAATATATTTCCCAATCAAACACAAAAATCTTGAAACGGTAGGTTTCGGATTCACCACCAGGGTTTGCAAATGAAAACGAGGATGTTTCCAAAGTCTGCCAAACCTTCTGCCTTTGAAGGTTTTGAAAGCAGAAAGTTCAGAAGGCCTTCTAAACCTACCAAACCTACCGTTTTGAGAATTTCTGGGTCAATCAAACAGAAATTCCCAGTCTACCAAGTCCACCGTTTTCAGAATTGGTACCAATCAAACACACCCTAAATAATAGAGATAGATAGTATACCATTTATAAAGGTAATCAAGTACAAAAGAACTTTAAAATTTAAGGTTATTGGATCCTATTGTTATAGCCTGACGACGTGATTCCTGGTATTCGTTAAATGTTTTTACTCTGATGTTTTTATTTTCTCTCAGCGTGAAGCCGTGAATATCATTCAATTCAATACTGAAAGCTGAGACTCATGTAGTCAATCTACTGTTGATATACAAACAGGCGCCATGTCGTACCTCAGAAGGCTAATGACTGTAGAAGAATAGGATCCAATTGTTTTCAGGAGCTAATCATCTGCGCTACAGTGCTCCTTTAAAATCATTTTGTATAAAATAGTTGAACGAGATATGGCACTCCAAGCATGCTCGCTGTATACCAGGCTGGAGTCCCCCCAATAATTTTGAAAATAATGGTGCAACGTCACAAGTATAAATAAGAGGTATTGTTTTTGATTGTTTTAAGAAGAAAAGCCCCCCAATCTGCAGTTGCTTCCTGCAGCCCTGACTCCAAGCTTTCCACTTGCTTATGCTTCTTTAAAAATATCCACATGTGAATCCAGAGATCCTCTATAATTATTTCATTCTTCATTCATCTTCTACAGTTTGCAGATTGTCAAATCTGTGGAGATATGATCTGGGGTCTTGGAAGGCAGGTAAGAAACATCTTTTTATGTGTCAAGCATCAAATGGTTATGAAGAAATGTTTTTTTTACTTATAGGAACATTTGCTGTCATCAAGAAAACATTTGCTTTGCTGAGTGATATCTTGTTGAAATTTCGTACTAGTAAATGGGGGAATCCAGAAAAAACATACGCACTGGTATGGGAAGGGGTCCATCCAAAATCGGACGCTATGTAAAACTGCCTTATTTCCCTGTTTAAAAAGCGTACAGGGGGGAGGACTGGCACATCGAAACATTTTGNTTTAGGGCAAATATAGCTCGGTTGGCTTTACATGATAACGAGTGGATTGTATCTTTAAATGAGCATGCAGCATTAAGGGTAAAACCCAAATATGTAAATTCATTAACATTTTCAAGAGGAGCACCATCAACAAAAAATGGTTGCTTGTATTTTTGATTTCTTTTGTAAAACGTCATGCATTTGGATTTTGATGTATTAATAGAAAGTTTCCAGGATTTGCAAAATTCGTTTAAATTTCGTTTATGAGTGCTTCCTGTTGACGTAGATCAGTTACCCATATATGGTTTGTCACGTGTCATGGCCTATTGTCTTTGCACGGCTATTTTTATCGAAGGCATATATATGCTTAGATTCCCTCTAATGGTAAGTAACTTTTGCTGATCCAGAAACTGCGATATTCTCTTAGAGAGAATTGCTATTGCTCAAAGAGTTTAGAGGAGGAGAGAACAATGTTTTTAATCATTGTAAAAGTATTTTATTAAGGAGCAATGGTTGCACTACACTTTAGAAGTACCCTTTTTACTCGGTAGTCGCTTGAGGTAGACCCTAAAATTACGAGAGTATATACTTCCCAAAATGGTAAGTCTCCAATTCAACGGTGATTTTTTCTTAAATATGAGAGAGTAAACCATTTATAAAGGTAAGAAGAACAAAGGAACTTTAACATTTAAGGTCATTGGATCCTATTTTTATAGACTGACGACGTGATTCCTGGTATTCATTAAATGTTTTTACCCTGATGTTTTTATTTTCTCTCAGTATGAAGCCTTAACTATCATTCAATTCAATGCTGAAAACTGAGACTCATGTAGTCAGTCTACTGTTGTTATACAAACAGGCGCCATTTCGTACCTCAGAAGGCTAATGACTGTAGAAGAATAGGATCCAATTGTTTTCAGGAGCTAATCATCTGCGCTACAGTGCTCCTTTAAAATCATTTTGTATGAAATAGTTGAACGAGATATAGCACTCCTAGCATGCTCGCTGTATACCAGGCTCGAGCCCCCCCAATAATTTTGAAAATAATGGTGTAACGTCACAAGTATAAATAAGAGGTATTGTTCTTTATTGTTTTAAGAAGAAAAGCCCNCAGTATGAAGCCTTAACTATCATTCAATTCAATGCTGAAAACTGAGACTCATGTAGTCAGTCTACTGTTGTTATACAAACAGGCGCCATTTCGTACCTCAGAAGGCTAATGACTGTAGAAGAATAGGATCCAATTGTTTTCAGGAGCTAATCATCTGCGCTACAGTGCTCCTTTAAAATCATTTTGTATGAAATAGTTGAACGAGATATAGCACTCCTAGCATGCTCGCTGTATACCAGGCTCGAGCCCCCCCAATAATTTTGAAAATAATGGTGTAACGTCACAAGTATAAATAAGAGGTATTGTTCTTTATTGTTTTAAGAAGAAAAGCCCCCCAATCAGCAGTTGCTTCCTACAGCCCTGACTCCAAGCTTTCCACTTGCTTATGCTTCTTTAAAAATATCCACATGTGAATCCAGAGATCCTCTATAATTATTTCATTCTTCATTCATCTTCTACAGTTTGCAGATTGTCAAATCTGTGGAGATATGATCTGGGGTCTTGGAAGGCAGGTAAGAAACATCTTTTTATGTGTCAAGCATCAAATGGTTATGAAGAAATGTTTTTTTTACTTATAGGAACATTTGCTGTCATCAAGAAAACATTTGCTTTGCTGAGTGATATCTTGTTGAAATTTCGTACTAGTAAATGGGGGAATCCAGAAAAAACATACGCACTGGTATGGGAAGGGGTCCATCCAAAATCGGACGCTATGTAAAACTGCCTTATTTCCCTGTTTAAAAAGCGTACAGGGGGGAGGACTGGCACATCGAAACATTTTGCGTACGTACTTTATGGAAGTCTCTCGTTAAAGAATGATAGCTTATTAAGTTCAGTTAAAAGGTTGCCAATTGGGAAAATGAGGAGCGCCAATTCTCTGAAGCAAAATCTCGCTTTGCTAGATGGAAAGTCGGCAGTTCAGTTCAATCAAACTAAGTGGAACTAGGGAACTATCCTAAGTCAATTCTCGATGGTCTAAAGTTAATGAAACTTATTCTTGTCCATATAATTATCATTCTCCTTGTCTGCTATCACATGTTCCTATTTCCCTACTAAGTAAAAAAGGCCTCTAAAGCCTTGATCAAACGCATCCAACATTTCATCCAACATTTACTTCCAATAAATTGAAAGTTCATCGTTGTTTACAATAGGGGTGGTCAAACGCATTCAACATTTCATCCAACATTACATCCAACATTTCTAGTAAAATCCATGGTCGTTATTTGCCTGCGCAGCGACATGTATGCAAATGATAAAAAAGACGCGTAATGCAAAATAGAAATAAGAGTGGCTGACTTCGAAAGGAAAATGTTGAAAATTATCGAAAATGGCGGTCAAATGGCATAATATCAACTTTTTAGAACGTTCTGCGGATGCCGAAAAATGAAATGTTGGGTGAAATGTTGGATGAAGCGGTCAAACGCATCCAACGTTCCATCCAACATTTGAAAACAAAATTTGTTTTTGATGTCGATCAAACTTCATCCAACATCACTTTGCAAATGTTAGATGACCTAACATGGGTGGTCAAACGCATCCAACATTTCATCCAACATGCTTTAATTCGCCAAGAAAGTTTTTCCAAAAATTATCATAAGTTTCTTATTCGCCTTTAAAGGAGGGACAATCTAAGAATATCGGCGTTTGCTGAGAAGTACAATGAACACATTTTTGGGATGAAGTTTCTCATGTCGCATGATATTGATCAGCGTATTTCTAGATTTCTCCGAATCATCCAAGACACGTTGTTTCTTTTTCAAGGGGGCAAGATGTATGCAATGCAAGGTTATGGTACATAAGAAATGCCATCGATTGGTCACTGCCGAGTGTGGTCAACTTGAGGTTTTTCCGGTAAGTAGTGTTGTCTGCTCTTTCTATGTATAAAATATCTGACCTCTGTTAAGGCTAGGTNCAAAAATTATCATAAGTTTCTTATTCGCCTTTAAAGGAGGGACAATCTAAGAATATCGGCGTTTGCTGAGAAGTACAATGAACACATTTTTGGGATGAAGTTCCTCATGTCGCATGATATTGATCAGCGTATTTCTAGATTTCTCCGAATCATCCAAGACACGTTGTTTCTTTTTCAAGGGGGCAAGATGTATGCAATGCAAGGTTATGGTACATAAGAAATGCCATCGATTGGTCACTGCCGAGTGTGGTCAACTTGAGGTTTTTCCAGTAAGTAGTGTTGTCTGCTCTGTCTATGTACAAACTATCTGACCTCTGTTAAGGCTAGGTGACTTCTCAAAATTAAATTAAACCCTCAGATAAGCAACGGAGTAATAATATTGCAAATCGGTGTTGCAGTTTTTGTGGTACGACTTTTCAAAGTGTGGCTACATTTTTCTGACTCACCTGGTAGAATTCATTTGCAAAGTGAAACAATAACCATTCATATTTAGAAATTTCTTGGAGAAATTTTAACTTCTTTGCGAATATCCTTATTCAAAACAAAGCTTGGTATAAATTCAACTTTCATTTTTCGGTTGTTAATCAAGAGTTGTATACTTCGAGAAATGTCTGAATAAATGGCCATAGGTATGGCTTGTCTTAGCTTGTCCCCTTCAAAGCAATAGACGATTACGCTAAAGATTGCGGCAAGGAACTTTTTACCAAGATGCATTGCGTTCTGTATTCGAATCCCTATAGAATCTTTAAAATTTCGTAATTAGAACGCAATGCATCCTGGTAAAAAATCCTCACCGCCATCTTTAGCGTAATCGTCTATTCTAATGCCTTTCTGAAATTCACACTCAATAAACTTTTCAAATATTCAAAACAGATATATACCAGCTTCTAACTTGGGTTTAATTCAATGATGACAGTTAAATTCAAGTTATGCATCTCTTGAAATGTTTATATTGATATCGTCTATACTTTTACAGGAACCGCGCCCTGGATCAGAGAGGGAAAACAAGGGGGAAAGGGGGAAGGAAAACAAAAAATCTAAATCTTTGCGGAAACCTGAGCCTGAGAACAAGGAAAGAGACATGGAGGATTCAATCATAAATGTAAGCTTTGTGTTTTTCATTAATGAACAGAAAATAAGTTTTTTAAGCCCTATTTTTTATATTTGATCTGTCGATTTTGGGTTGAAAAGATTGCCAGTTTTTCTATTTAGTCTTTTGGCTTGTAGCTGGAAGCCTTTTCTTCTGACAATAGCCTCAGTCATTTGAGTAATGTTGCGTGCATGCGTGTAGATATTGATTAGTGGTGGCACTGGTAAGTGTTAGTGACCATTCCCTTGTACCCTTAAGAAACGCCCTTTTTGCCCCATAAAATACTCTTCTTGTCGTCAAACTCAAAATTTAACTATCTAACCCCTCCCGCGACACTTTTTTGCTGGATTTGTATGAACTGGAAAATCTTGGTGAGAGGTGGCGAGGACTCATTACCCCCAGTCCCTCCAGTGGCATTACCATATTGATAGATTTGGTGAAAAGTTAATATAATTACGGCGATTCCTTTATTGACGTCGTTTATAAACTAGATTAACTTTCAACTTGGTTGTCTTCGAAGCAGTGAAAGCCAAGGCTGAAGTCTCCGTGCCTGCCTACGAAAATATTTTGCTTGCCTTTTGCTCTTTGTCATTAACCAAACCAAGTAAAAGCTTGAGCAGACTTTCTAATTGGCTAATTTTAATATGGTGCGCTGTTTATAGTAGCATTTCTGAAAATTTGCTTTGAACAGTAGTGCCAGTGGAAACTATTACAAATGATATGTGCAAGCGGTCTTCAGAATTGAAATCAGGAGAAAATAGGCTTTCAGTGGCATGAAAACTGATGTCTCTACAATTTGAAACAAAGAGTTGCTAGAATTCCCAAGGGACAAAATCCCCTTCACTGTGCTCAAAACTCAAATTCATGTCATAATTCAAATTCAACTCTTCAAGATCTTCCGATTGATGCCTAATTGTTGATAGGTTTGCTTCATAATAGTGAGCGAGGACAAATGATAAGCCAGGTGCCTGAACTTTCGAAACTGACTTTAGCTTTAATATGATCTATCGAATAACTTCAGTTCTTTTAAATTCTTTCAGCCGACTGGAGACAATTCTTCAGCTCTTTTGAACAACTTTGATTTCATTCGTGTCATCGGCAGAGGCAGTTATGCTAAAGTACTAATGGTGAGTATCAGTCAAAGCGCAGTCAGCTCAGACCATGGCCATCTATGGTTTGTCCATACAGTAGTGTCTCACAAGGTAGAGCAAAATTGCCTAACAAATAGCCTCTTAGAGGGTGCTACTCTATGTAGCAGTGCATTGTCCATGTTGAAGTGTAATATCAATGTGCTACAATTTTCATGACGTCTGACACCATAGAATGTAGTTTGAACTGACTGCTGCTCTTAAGAGGTTGTGTTGGGTTGGGTAATTACAAAACAAAATGCACGAAAACTGCTATGTGCATAGATTTATCAAGCCCAAATTAAGCTAACTAAATCTGTGATTTGTCATTCCTGTTTTCTTGCGGGGTTTGCGGGGTTTTCGGGGAAAAACTGCTGTAAAATAGGGGATATGGGATCAAATATAAATGTATCCATTTAGATTGGGCCTAAATCCTGTTCGTACTAAGTTCATGCTAATGTTTCTGCTGTGATGTTCTTCAAAGGTGCGGCTAAAAGCCACGAACAGAGTCTATGCAATGAAAGTAATAAAGAAAGAAGTGGTGGATTATGATGAGGTAAATTATCTACGTTTGATTCGTATCGTACCTTAAAGGGGCTCCGTCTCCAAATTTCGATCGATTCGGCGATGTAGCAGTTTTTTGATAGGCAATATCACACAAACTCTTCACCTTTTTCTCAAAAATGAAAGCGTTATTTTGAAGATAAATCTTTGTACTTCACAGAGGAACAAACCAAAAATTCATATCTTTTAGGATTGCTCAGATATAAGTGGATTTTTAACGGTCACTTTTTGGTAGCTTGGGTGAAGCCACGAAACAAACTACATAAGACAATCGACACGTGACTAAAACAATGGTGTTTACAGATTTGTTTACGCTTTGGCGACGGAGCCCCTTTAAAACCGCTAATAGACCATTTCGACAATCAAAAACGAATATTTTCCCGCCAAAGCAATTTGATTTGAGGTCTGGGTTGGAGAGTCAGTCTCCCTTTAGTTACGAGGCTTATTAGTGATGGGACACCTTTTCGGCTATATTTTAAGTGATAATTTCTTTATTTTAGCTGTGAATTTAAAACCAACAGTTCTGCAGAGGGAAATTTATCATTTATAAAAGCTCCGTGGCTGCCATTTACCAGATCTGCATCCGCCATTTACCAGAACAAACCGCTCTGCCCAGTCTTCTTTTTTGATTTTCGAAATGGTCTATGCAGCACTCTGCCAGATGAATTGAAAAGAACTTCGAACGTTTTGTAATATTCATTCGAACTCATAAGCCTGTTATAAGAAAGTGTAGTAGCCTCTTCCAAAAAAATAAGAAACTCTTCTAGGAGCAATCAGAAGAACAAGGGCAGATAATGTAACTATATGATCTACTACCTTTGATTGGCAAGCCAAAACAATTCCATTAGCGATTGCAGACAAAGGGCATTCCATGCTCTGTTAGTCAAAGTCATAAACAAAACAAAGCAAGCCGTAGCCGCACAAGTTGCTCTGAAACCCAGGTAGCTAGGTAGCTCGTTGTGCCTGTCAGAACTTGTTTTTAAGAGCAGATATGAGCATCTATCGAAAGAAGAAGGAGATATCTTAACATCTGCCTCGGACTTTTGAATTATTGTAAGGTAGTTAACTACAAATTCAGAGCCAAATTTCTTTATAAAGAATAACTTATGTAGATCTTAAAATGTATTTATATCACAATGTCTCATTTTCATTGGAGAATTTTTATTATTGCAGGATATAGACTGGGTTCAAACAGAAAAACATGTGTTTGAAATCGCATCGAATCATCCATTTCTAGTTGGTTTACATTCTTGTTTTCAAACAAAGAGTAGGTGAGTATTGAAGCCGTTTATGAAGTTTTTCGCGAATCAAACAACGTAGATAATTTGATTATTTTGCATTGAGCGGTGAGCCCATAATGTTAAGAGTTCAGAGAAAGAATTACACACTGCGTCCGAAAAAATGAGGGACAATTAAACAGTTAAACTTTTCCCTCTCAAATCTTTGTTGTTCAGAGAGGTAGGAGCCAGGGGTCCATAGGGCACCATGCCCCTTCGAGTTTTTCGAAAGTGCCCAATTTTAGACCTCAAAGTTCCCTTTTCTCGGCTGTGTTTATGTTTAAAAGCGCCCCTCCAGTTCTAAAAGAGACATGTGCCCCTCCGAGTAAGAACTGTTTCCTACGACCCTGTTGTTGAAATACCGTTAAGCGTTGTTATCTGCACTTGTTATGCCTGGTCGGCTCTAACTTTAGGATGATAGCAAATTTGGAATTTGACCATAAATATTTTCATTACCAGGTCCCCTCGATCATCAATATGTTAACGTTTAAATGAACTATCAATGATTGCAGTTGACCATGTTTTAAACTTATTCACTTATAACGACAAACAGCATTAACAACAGAGAGTTTTGCTCTCGACATTATTTGTATGATTTATCGCAGCCCTGGCCTGACATCTAATGTTAGACAGACTCTAGTTCAGTATTTATTAGTTTTAATCGTGTGTCGTAGTATAAATGTGTAATTGTATGTAGTTTAATAATTTTGCATGTAATGCCGTGAGGTAGTCATAGTCTTTTGCTCCTCATGGTATCGTCCTTGTAGTATTGCAATGTAGTTTGTAGGTAGAGTAATCCGTAATATGTTTTTGTAAATTTTTAATGGCATATAAAAAAAAAAAACTTATTCAAGAAAATATTGGTTGTCAAGCTTGGTAGTCAACTACAACCGAAGGAAAATAACGTCAAAAAAATCCTCTATTGTTATACAGATTATTCTTCATAATTGAATTCGTAAATGGTGGTGATCTGATGTTTCATATGCAGCAAAAAAGAAGGTTACACGAAGACCACGCAAGGTACGAGAAATTCACAGGCTAGGGTGGAGTGGGGCAAAGTCGTTAGAGGGGTGAAAAATGTGTGGTCACTTGATATTTTGCTTCTAAAATTTACGAAAAGTGTCGTTGGTTGTAAACTTGCAACTTTTTAAATGGATAAAATTGTTTTTGTTCATGATGGAAAATGATTTTCTTTCACTATTGTTAAAGCACAATAGCAGTGAAATCTTTGAATTAAGAACTAAAAACGCTTTCGAATGCCTCCTATAAACAGCATCTACTTGATGGTTTTTTCACTGAATTCAACGTGATTTAGTGTCTGTCTCAAATTAGATTTAGGGTGAAAATGCCCGCGAATAACAAAGATTAAAGTGTTTTGCATGAGCAATTTTGCGTTATCGCAAATCTCATCTGACATTTAATTTAAGACAAGACTTTAAGGTGGATTTTCACTAGCTGCGAAATGTCGAGCGTACTAAATTTTTAACTGATTTTATAGGCTAACTCCAAGGCGATGTCAAGCATAGAGCGTTGTCTTTTGTTTCGAGACAATGGAGATTTAGCGCGCGGGACATCTTGCACCATGTAGAAATTCAGCTTTAAATCTAAATGAAAATAAAAACTTTTATTAAGGGTGTGTTTGATTGGTACTTCTTCTGAATCTGTCAAATTCTGTTTTATATCAGATTTTGCAGAGATATTAGATAAAATATGAGATTTTATGGAAAATTTTTCCAATAGACAAATATCTTAATCACGATAGGTTTCAGATTCACTTTGGCGAATCTACGATCACTCCGAAGTCATTTGTCTATTTTGTATATATTTTGTATTTTGTATATATAAGATATTTTGTCTCTTGGGGGAGAAGGTCGAGAAAAGGCCTTCCATTCCAAATCTACCATCTTCAGAATTCTGGGGTCAATCAAACACGAATTCTGAGTCGACCAAGTCATCAAACACACCCTAAAACAATAACGCTAAATCAAAACCACCCAAGACCCATTTCTAACAATGATCCTTTGCGCACCGAAAGAGGAGCGGAATGAATAGAACTTGCTAGAAACGATTTTCATATCGTAGGAAAGTCCTCTTTTGGCCCACAAAGGATCATGGTTAGCAATGGATCTTTAAATCAACAAAAGTTTTTATTCTTGGTGCTTGAAAGCAAAAGTTTGATATTACAAAATTTTTGTGGGAGGAAGATAGCACCCAAAATCACTACCTGAAATTTTGCAAAAATAGAAAATAAACAGTTGTTAAAGTTTTGTTTTTGTTATTGCGCAGATTTTATGCAGCTGAGATCTCGTGTGGCTTGAATTTTCTCCATGAAAAGGGTATGCTATTAGCCTCATTTTATTCTACTTTATAACATGTTAAAATGTTCATGTGTTATTTCGTCATTACATTTTCCGGGCGGTTTTGATTTGCTGTTGCGGCAATCAGACCACAAACCGAATAATAGTGGACATTTCCTTGTTGTGGCTAAAAGAAACATTAGCTACAACCTCGTCCCCAGGGCCTAGGCCGGCAGTGGCGGCTGGGAGCAAATTCAAATAGGTATTAGAATTTGGCGAGCGAAGCGAGCCAGAAAACTCTGGGGGGTCCGGGGGTACTCCCCCGGAAATTTTTTTTGGACCACGCCCTCTAGATTGGCTTANAAAATCTTACTCACGTTGTAAGAATAACGGTGGTACAAAATATAGGTACACCGTTATCGTTACTGCAGGAGAGGCACATCTTCCTTTGATCTCGAGAGAGTTGTGAATTTTTATTCGTTGGCTTAAAATCTTACTCACGTTGTAGGAATAACGGTGGTACAAAATATAGGTACACCGTGATCGTTACTGTAGGAGAAGCACATCTTCCTTAGATCTCGAGAAAGTTGTGAATGTTTATTCGTTGGCTTAAAATCTCACTCACGTTGTAAGAATAACGGTGGTATAAAATATAGGTACACCGTTATCGTTACTGCATGAGAGGCACATCTTCCTTTGATCTCGAGAAAGTTGTCAATTTTTATTCGTTGGCTTAAAATCTTACTCACGTTGTAAGAATAACGGTGGTATATAATATAGGTACACACCGTTATCGCTGTAGATCATCCACCATTTCTATCAAGAAGAACGATCAACGCAAGGGCAGTGTGAAGATACAAATGTTCACTGCCTAAAGCCCATTAAATAACATACCTTGAAGCCAACAAAGGACTGAAGGTATGTTGATTAATTGGCTTTAGGCAATGAACAATGAACATTTGTATCTTCACACTGCCCTTGATCAACGTCGCAAATTTAGTCCAATTTCTGTGTATGTATTATTATCATTCGTTGACCATCCGGCAGGCCTATCAATAGCGATAGCTATACGATGTTGTTGTTGTAATCGTTTGACTTTGATCTTGTTTCGTGCTCCAAGTGTGAATTCAGCTTTGCTTGCAGAAGATAGCCCCCAAAACACAAGCAATTCTTGTTGTAACTTCAGTAATCTTCAAACTGAAATTCTGCTCTTTAAAGGTATCATATACAGGGACCTGAAACTCGACAATGTGTTATTGGACGGAGATGGCCATGTGAAAATTACAGATTACGGAATGTGCAAGGTTTGTGATTGCTTTCACCTTTCAGTGGCCTCTTATACTTTCATTCATTTTCCCCAAAAAAATGACCCTCTGGGAATGGGATGTTGAAACTGGGATTTGAGGAACTAGGACTTGGGTACCAGAGCTATCAACAAATAAAAAAAAACTAATAAAAATAAAAAAACTTAATTTTGCTTTTGAATTTTTTCGAAACTCGGGTACCCAGGGTATGACTTGGGATACCTGTGGCAAAAAAATAAATTGGGAATGGGATTTGATCATAGACTGACTACATGAGTCTTAGTTGTTAGCATTGAATTAAATAATAGTTTTGGCTTCAAACTGAGAAAATATGAGAGAAAATAAAAACACCAGATTGAAAACATTGAACAAATACAAGGAATCACGTCGTCAGTCTAATTTGATCACAGGCTGTATACCACAAATAATTTGGTAATAATTTGCTTTTAGGAGGGTCTCGAACCTGGCATGACAACAAGCACTTTTTGTGGAACACCCAACTACATTGCACCAGAAATATTACGGGGAGAAGACTATGGTAGGTACTTTATTAATTATCTGGAAGATCCTTCAATCATTGGAGAATCATACCTTTTCTATATACTGCCTGCATTGGCGTTTTTCTTGTTTCTGTGCCACTGAATAATGGACGGATTGAGCACAATATCCCCTTTTACACTACAAGNGAATAACGGTGGTATAAAATATAGGTAAACCGTTATCGTTACTGCAGAAGAGGCACATCTTCCTTTGATCTCGAGAAAGTTGTCAATTTTTATTCGTTGGCTAAAAAGCTTACTGAAGTTGTAAGAATAACGGTGGTATAAAATATAGGTAAACCGTTATCGTTACTGCAGGAGAGGCACATCTTCCTTTGATCTCGAGAAAGTTGTCAATTTTTATTCGTTGGCTTAAAATCTTACTCATGTTGTAAGAATAACGGTGGTATAAAATATACTTACACCGTTATCGTTACTGCAGGAGAGGCACATCTTCCTTCGATCTCGAGAAAGTTGTCAATTTTTATTCGTTGGCTTAAAATCTTACTCATGTTGTAAGAATAACGGTGGTATAAAATATAGGTAAACCGTTATCGTTACTGCAGGAGAGGCACATTTTCCTTTGATCTCGAGAAAGTTATGAATTTTTATTCGTTGGCTAAAAAGCTTACTGAAGTTGTAAGAATAACATGCACAAACAATGTTCTTGTATGCGTGTTGCACAATATTACATTAAAACAAACAAATACAGTATAAATAATTGTACTTTGAACAGAGTTTAATTTTGTACGACGTTTCGGGCATAAACCCATTATCAAGTCGAAACATTATCAAGTCATGAATTTTTATTCGTTGGCTAAAAATCTTACTGAAGTTGTAAGAATAACGGTGGTATAAAATATAGGTAAACCGTTATCGTTTCTGCAGGAGAGGCACATCTTCCTTTGATCTCGAGAAAATTGTCAATTTTTATTCGTTGGCTAAAAAGCTTACTCATGTTGTAAGAATAACGGTGGTATAAAATATAGGTACACACCGTTATCGCCGTAGATCATCCACCATTTCTATCAAGAAGAACGATCAACGCAAGGGCAGTGTGAAGATATAAATGTTCACGGCCTAAAGCCCATTAAACAACATACCTTGAAGGCAACAAAGGACTGAAGGTATGTTGATTAATTGGCTTTAGGCCATGAACAATGAACATTTGTATCTTCACACTGCCCTTGATCAACGTCGCAAATTTAGTCCAATTTCTGTGTATGTATTATTATCATTCGTTGACCATCCTGCAGGCCTATCAATAGCGATAGCTATACGATGTTGTTGTTGTAATCGTTTGACTTTGATCTTGTTTCGTGCTCCAAGTGTGAATTCAGCTTTGCTTGCAGAAGATAGCCCCCAAAACACAAGCAATTCCTATTGTAACTTCAGTAATCTTCAAACTGAAATTCTGCTCTTTAAAGGTATCATATACAGGGACCTGAAACTCGACAATGTGTTATTGGACGGAGATGGCCATGTGAAAATTACAGATTACGGAATGTGCAAGGTTTGTGATTGCTTTCACCTTTCAGTGGCCTCTTATACTTTCATTCATTTTCCCTAAAAAAATGACCCTCTGGGAATGGGATGTTGAAACTGGGATTTGAGGAACTAGGACTTGGGTACCAGAGCTATCAACAAATAAAAAAAAACTAATAAAAATAAAAAAACTTAATTTTGCTTTTGAATTTTTTCGAGACTTGGGATACCTGTGTCAAAAAAATAAATTGGGAATGGGATTTGATCATAGACTGACTACATAAGTCTTAGTTGTTAGCATTGAATTAAATAATAGTTATTGCTTCAAACTGAGAAAATATGAGAGAAAATAAAAACATCAGATTGAAAACATTGAACAAATACAAGGAATCACGTCGTCAGTCTAATTTGATCACAGGCTGTATACCACAAATAATTTGGTAATAATTTGCTTTTAGGAGGGTCTCGAACCTGGCATGACAACAAGCACCTTTTGTGGAACACCCAACTACATTGCACCAGAAATATTACGGGGAGAAGACTATGGTAGGTACTTAATTAATTATCTGGAAGATCCTTCAATCATTGGAGAATCAGACCTTTTGTATATACTGCCTGCATTGGCCTTTTTCTTGTTTCTGTGTCACTGAATAATGGACGGATTGAGCACTATATCCCTTTTTACACTACAAGAAGAACACATAGTTTGGACGGACAAGTCATGTCAGACAGACAAGTTATCAGTTATGAAAACAAGGCGGACATAATTTTCGACATATAAGTCGTCTGATTTTGTCCATCCATTTGTTCGGCTATCCAAACGATTTTTCGAAGACGATCTGGTTATTTTCGGGGAAAATTCGTCAAAAGTCAGATTTAAATTCGCACCAGACCAACAACTGTCAGACGACTTGTCCGTCCATACGATTTCATGTTCTAATGCAAAAAGGACTAATAAAATGCACACTTGGGTAGAAGCTTGGTCGAAGTAAGATTTTATAAAGCTTTTCGTTGTAGAAGATTACAATGAGTCATGGAATAAAATTTTAATGCCCTGTAGTGAAAGAAATTTTCTTTTTTTCTTAGGTGCAAGTGTTGACTGGTGGGCACTTGGTGTGTTGCTGTATGAAATGTTAGCTGGACGATCGCCTTTTGATATCGTCGGTACTGCAGACAATCAGGATCAGAACACTGAAGACTACTTGTTTCAAGGTAGGATAACAAGGGCAGATTTTGTATTAAGGGCTTTCAGATACTCTTGATTGACATGCCATTACAAAGCAATTGACGATCACAGACAAGGGAATTCTCTCAAGCAAAGAAAGATCACAAGAAACGAAGCCACATAAATTGCCCCCAAACATGCATAGCTAACTGTCACGTTTTCCAGTGGCGTCGCCAGGGGGTGGACTGGGGTGGACATGTCCACCCCAGTTTCCCAGAGTGGTATTTATTCGTCGGCAAAAATAGTGTCAAAATGGTTGGGTATACCTCACAGAACCAAATTCTTTACTTTGTCCACCCCACTTTTACAGGGCTGGCGATGCCCCTGACGTTTTCACGCGAAGAGGGATTATCAAAAGAAGTCGTTAGTATGTATCAAAATATGAAGGATATGTCTAAAACATCTGCCCTGACCACGGGCTGTAGGAAACTCTGAATTAAAAATTAGATTTTCCGATGATACATCGAGTATTTTTCCTAATTTTATTTCAATCGTGATACATCGAGGGAGAAGCGCGTGGCAGAGTGACGTGACGGGGATCCATTATGCCACTCAAGTGTGGCAAATCGGAAAATATAATTTTTAATTCAGAGTTTCCTAAAGCCCGTGCCCTGACGTAGATGTTTAGATCTATCCTTTCTGATATATTTTCGCGTCTTCTATTAACAACCCCCATTTGTTTGCATAACGAGACAGTTGGCCAATTTTGCATGTTTTCATTTTCCGGGCATTTTTGTGGCTTAGTTTGTTTGGTTTGCGGCTTGAGAGAATTCAGCTGGTCTGCGATCATTAATCGCTTTGAAATTGTGTGTTAATCAAAAGCAACTAATGCTATCGTTACACAATTTACCCTTGTTAGGTAACATATCATTTTATCTATTATTTTGTTAGGTAAAAGAAATTTTGTTGCAAATTTCATTAAAATTTCAGGAACTGGAGAGGAAATCAAACTGATTGTTTTTAAACAATTTTCATCAAAGTAAAATTGTTCGTAATGCTGCAAATTGTCTGCAAAATCATTCTTGGCAGCTTATATTTTGTAGACTGAGATATTTTGATAGTTGAATATTTTGTTGGCCTACCCTTACCAGAAGAAAGCTCTATGCTCTTTCTACCCAAAGTAGTCTTGCGTTTTAAACAATGCAACTCAATTTGTATATCCCCTGAAACATATATATTCTTTTTTTCAGTAATTCTGGAGAAGCCTATTCGAATACCACGAACGTTATCTGTGAAAGCTTCTTCATGTCTCAAAGGATTCTTAAACAAAAACCACATAGAAAGACTAGGTTGCCATCTCCAAACCGGTTTTGCAGAAATCATGGCGCATCCATTTTTCAGGCCCATTGACTGGGAAGCGGTATGAACTCAAATCTATATTTATTAGCATAGGGCTCACATTTTTAAAAAGGTGGGTGTGAAATTCTATTACATCTTTCTTTGAATTAAATAGCTTGAAAGGAACTTAGGGTACTTTACTGTAAATCTGTCGTGGAAATTTTTTGATATCTAGATTGTTTTCAAAATGGCAGCATTTATTATATTTGAGGCTGTGACGTCATCAAATTTCTAAATCCTAAACCAGAAGAACGGCAGATTTCTGTTTGCCACCTTATTGTAGACCTTCATAAACTATTGTTTTCTTGAAGATTTTATCATGTTTCCTCTATTGATTTAGGATTTGCGGCGATTTTAATTTTTTCAAAATTTTCCATGAATATTTTCAACAAAAATAAAAACGCCGCCATTTTCAAAATAATAAAGATATCAAAAAATGTCCACGACAGATCTACAGCAAAGTACCCTAACTTCCGTTCAAACCATTCAATTGAAAGAAACGTGTAATTAAAGAGAATCAACGGAGATAAAACCCCGCGCGAAAGGGGTCTGGGTATTCTGTTATTAGCCTATTGTATTTGATGATTTCGGCACGTGCTTGGATATTTTTTAGCAAGAGGAACAATAGCGTGCGCAGAAATTTTCTTTGTCTTATTTATAGATGACCTCCACTTAGCTACATTGATACACTTCAAACACCCTCTGCTAACCATGAGGCTTTGCGTCCTGCGCATGAGAAAACAGCACAACACCGGCGGCCTAGCATTAGAGACTTTCAGATAATCTAGAAGTCCATTTGCAGTGCATTCTGGGGCAGCAACGGCGTGCAAATCCACATGGTTAGCAGAGGATCTTTAACTCGAGTTATGTGTGTAAGAGCGTCAGAGGAACATGATGAGGGCTTGCTTCAATTAAAACAACCGTTAGAATGTGAAAACTTGGAACTTTGAAGCATCGAAATTCGAAGAGCTGTATTTTGCTTACTTGCTAGACCGATGCCTCACTGTTGAGAGTTTTCTGAAAGTTTGAGGTTTAGGATCTCTCGAATATCAGGCCCACCGAGAATGGGGCTGGGGGCAAATTGCTGCAGATTGCTTCAGGCCCTAACGTAAAGGGTACCAAAAACTTGTGATAGATAAAAATAATGCTAAATGGGGTGTTTCCCATGTTTTTAGACAGTTTAGAAGGTGTGGTGGAACGACATTTTCTAAAAATGCGAAGGAAAGTCAGATCCCGTCATATTTCAGTTCATTTATTTTTCAAGGGGCCCCGGTATGGCTTTGTACCCCCCTGTCTCACAAAGTCTCTCGGCTGGCCTGGCGGATATCAATATGTCTATCATTTTAAGTTTTCAAAACCGATTAAGGGAGCCATGTTTTTGCATCTTTGGTCTTTTTGGCAATTTATTTCCTCTATTTTATAGCTGGAAAAACGACAAGTGACGCCTCCATTTAAACCAAATGTCGCCATGGAAAATGACGTGTTAGCAAATTTTGATCAACAATTTACAACTGAACCTGTGGAGCTCACGCCTGATGACCCGTAAGTAACATCTATTTGTTGATAAAGTTGACCCGAATGGCCCTTTCTTTTAGCCTTGCACTACCTTCTCCTACCGGTTAAGTATCGGCGTTTGCAAGAATATATAGGCATGAATTATCCTCTATTTAAACATATACTGTAAAAACCCACGTGTAAGCCACCCCCGCATATAGGCCGCACCCTCAATTTCAGTCGGAAAATTAATGAACAACAATTAGTTTTCCAGCAACAGATGTATCCAGGGAAAAAGTTACCAATCGACGACATTTAGCAAAAGCCGGCCTTCCCATTTGGTATAGCGTGATATCCTGATATTTAGAAAGGCTAACGTACATGTGAAAATTTTTTCATAAAAATCGGCCATACCATTCAAGATTTATTGACGATTTTGCTTGGGAAATGTCTTTTGAAGAGCTTAAAAATGGACCAGAAGTTACGACAACATTTTTATGTTTTCGGTTTTGAAATGACAACAATCGCATCATAAATCTTCTGAAAGCTAAATCAAAGCTCGCATATGTAAAAGAAACATATTTATCATTTTTGCCTTCCTGGAGGATGGTTTTGCTTGCCATCACTGTTTTTAAGCTGAAACCACAGGGAAACCAGGAAATAATTGTTGCTAAAAATAAAATTTGTAAAACAAATTTGTCTTTATTTGTCCCCTGTGCGCTTGGTTATTTGTGTACCTAGGACCCCTGTGCTCCGCGAAAGACTGCGTATCGACTCTTTCGCAGAGCACAGGGGACTAAGGTACACAAATAACGAAGCGCACAGGGGACAAAGAAAGACAAATTTTTGTACAAATTTTATTTTTAGCAACAATTATTTCCTGGTTTCCCTGTGCTGAAACCTTGACAAAATTTGACCAAAATTTCCAGTCCTTCTTCAAACGTTTTCAAAAACAGCTAGCAGACAAAATTGAATCGCCCATAACGTTAGAACGATTAACCGATTTTAGCGAAATAAATCTTAGCATCCAAGTCCAACTTTCTTTTTCAAATATTTGACAGCTTATCCCAACTTTTTTCAAAAAGCCACTGTCCTTTAATATTTGAATTTCAATCTTTATTCCCTAGGTCCATATTGCAAAGTATTGACCAATCAGAGTTTGAGGGATTCGAATATATCAACCCTTTACTGATGACAGAAGAAGTCAATGTATAATCACAGGGAGAGGCGTAATCTTTCGAAATGGCGAATCTGCAGAAGATCGAAAGCCTAAATTCCACGCGTCGTAGCACCCTTGAAGGCATGTGGAAGTGTAAAATACAGTAAAAACCCGCATATAAGAACCTTCATTTATTAAGAACCTGCAGCCTGAAATTTGGGATTTCTAACCCTATATAAGAACCTTTTCACGCAGATTTTTTGTTCAGGTTCTTTAAAAGATTTTGGTTTACACAAAAATAAAGAAAAAACAAAATCGGTCATGAACCTATGCCCCGTGTTAAGAACCTACCCCCTGATTTTGCAATACCCCCACATAAATAAGAACCCAAACAGGCTGATTTTAAAAACATAGGCTCTTATGTGCGGGTTTTCACTGTACAGACAAAGATGGACTGATTTCTTCACAAAGCATATACTTCGAAGATGTATCTTCTCGGAGGTAAACTTCAAAATTAGATGACATGAAATAATTTAATTTAACTGATGCTTGTCTATAATTTAACATTTTACGTACAAATCAACGTATACATTCTAAAATAGACTATAAATAACATATGGGGTCCTATTGTATAAATTTTAGATTTTAATTCATTACTAGTTTGTTGCATTATCGATCGGATTTATTTAGGATTATGTTTGTAAATTTCTTATGTATTTTCACCTTGCCTTCTTATTTCTCATTCTGACATCGGAAATACACGATTACGCCAAAGACGGCCAGCGAGGAACCCTTTACCAAGATGCACCGCATTTCACTTAAGAAATCTCGAAAGATTTTATGGGAATTCGATGATGCATCTTGATCCTCCCTGCCATCTTTAGCGTAACTGGTAGTTAACACCAACGAATCCAAAGTTCACAAGTGGGGAGGTCCAGTTCACAAGTGATAAGGTCAAGGTCACAATATCCAAATGCAGGAATCCCCTTACCCTCATGCCATCTGGAACTGTCAAGCAGACATTGTTTGTAGAGCTAGTAACAAGTTTGCGATAGAGATATCAGAAGTAAATTAACAGTAAAACATTTTGGGCAGCGAAATTTTAGACAGACAATTTTTGGGACGTTTTTTGGGTCTTCCTCGTGATCTAAATCCCTGCCTTAAATATTCCAATAAATATTACTTTCTAAATCTTACTTTATCTGAAGAAAAAATGCATCCCTTAAAACACAGCCTCGGTGTTTTTCTGAACATTAGGGAATGTTTTCATGGTCTTCCTTCTTTCTGTAATTCGATAACGGAGTTACGTAGTGCTTCTGCGTCAATAGTGTATTTGAAAGCAGTTTTGTTGATGGAAGCATGGAACAATTTAACAAGAATGAATGTACCTCAGGGATCCCACAGGGAAGTAAATTTTTCGAATGCTTCATTTGTCTCAAAACTTTTCCGCCTCAAAACTTCGGCCTTTAACGAACAAGGGCAGATTTCGTAACAATAGCGTCATTTGCTTTTCAATAAAACGCCATTTCAAAGCGATTAGCGCTCGAAGACAAAGAGAATTCTCTCAAGCAACAAATCAAAACAAACGAAACAGCAAAAGACGCCGTGAAACCAATATGGCTAACTATGGCCTTGTGCAAGCGAAGAGGGGCTTTTAAGTGAAATCTCTTGATCTCTTGAGTATAGGCCGAAAGAAGAAAGATATTTCTAAACATCTGCCTCGCGGATTTTATTTATCTGATCCAGAAGCTGAGTAGAAGGCGTTACAATTCTAGAATATTTAGGGTGTAAATAAAACACTTATTACTGAGCTTCTAAATTGAATAAATGAAGTCCGCAATGCAGATATTTCGATATATCCTTCTTTTTTCGATATATACTCTTGACTGAACTTAAAAAACCCCTATTCGCATGCACAACGCGATAGTTAGCCATACTGGTTTCAGGGCATCTTTTGCGGCTTCAGTTGTCTTGATTCGTTGCTTGAGAGAATTCTCTTTGTCTTGCAGTGCTAATCGCTTTGAAATGGCGTTAATTCAAACGCAACTGATGCTATTGTTACAAATTCTGCCCTTGCTCGTTCAACGTAAATATTTATCTATCATAGTTAGAGAATGTTCGTTAATTCCTTCTTCGTACATAAACAATGAATCAAAATACCAGCACAAAAATAAAACGAAGTTGAACGAAAGTCCTCGTTACTAGCTTTGACCGAAAAGGCTGCAATGTGCATCATCAGGCCATACACCTTTTTACTGCTGAGGGCCTCGTCTTCACAGAAATTGACTGCGTACATCGAAAAGATAAACAGCACACTTGTCGCCACGGATAAGAAGTCTTCGACAGCTTTGTAACTGTGGCCAAGATCTTTCAACCAGCAGACGAGGTTCGGAGCATTCAGCATCAGCATTACAAACGTGAGAACGAGGCACCGCGTCCTGATTTGTCCCATGATGAGCAATCTCACAAAGAATACCACTTGTAAGGCAAGAATCCCTGCAGTGCTGCATAAGGTGATTGATAAACAAGTCAGTGATAAGACTTCCAGTGGCAGATTTTTGCTGATTTCACTCGTTACTGAAGGATGAGGTCTTTTCGGTGTACCAAGAGTTATAGCGTTTATCTTTTTCCCAATAGTACTAAAAATTATTTTAGCACACAACGACACAGCTACTAGTAGCGACAACACACCATCACAAATTAATAACTGGATGATTATCAATGTGATTGATGAAGATGGTTTGAAAACAATTTCATATGTTAGTGTCAAACAAACAAAATTTGCGAAATCTGTACTCGTGCGATCTGAACTTTTCGCTTTACTAAACAACCAAATCAATGTAAGTGCCGCAATCCAATTCAAAATCGGCTCATAGCTGTACCGCAAAGCCTGTCCGATTGAGCCGACAAGGTCTAGTGATAATTCCAAAGTTAGATTGCACTTACTCTCCAGCCAGAAACGTACTTCGGGTAACTCTACCTCAGATCCGGGATCTAGCGCATCAGTGAATACGTGAGATGTTTTATTGAGATTTCGTGGATGACTGCTGAACTTCAACAGAACCACAGTTCGGCCATCACAAACCTTGTACGTGTCTTCTCTAAACCACGGGGTGTGAAAATTCAGAACAACAGAGGAATCCGATTTTTGGCATGAAGAATCAACAACCAATTTATAAACCATCCACGGGTCTTTCATGAAAGGAAGTAATACCCTTGTAAAAGTTCGTTGATTTGGGAGCGTCATAACAGTTTTTCCGAGCAGCCATGGTTTGTTTGCGACATGGTTAGTCTCTGTATCTCCAGATACAGCAACGCTTAATTTTTCTTGTGATTCCTTCGATAACGAAAAGAAAATAAACCGCCCCTCTTTCCTGAGTTCACTAACTTGCTTTAGAAATACTTTTCCTTGTCCAGCCTTTGAAGGAATTAGCTGAGAGCTGTCGACTAAATTAACGAAATTATTGCAATTCTCTACACTTTCACAGCTTCCAATCCAATCTAATTGCTCTCCGTCGTACATCGCAGCTAGCATCCCATTCCTTTCACTGATGTCCATGTAGAAGCATGAGTTTTTGAGAAACTTAGATCTGATGCGATTTTTCGTTATCAGTTTGCATTGAGACAAATCTCTCTGAAGCATCTTAGCATCAACAGCCCGAAGACTGTTATCACTGCTAAATGAAGACACTAGGTGATACTTTAGAGCTGCAATTCTTTTGTTTCGATCGGTATAAATCTGCAATTTCTCAAGATCTACCATGTCAATAAGAGCACGCGTTATGGCCAACACAAGCTGCTTACACCAAACGATGCATAAATGATCAGTTGAAACCCATACTTTTGGGACTGCAGTTGTAATTACACTGAAAGAATTTCTCCCAAGGAATAAATACTCGAGTGAAGTAAGATCACTGCGAACTTGGATATCTCGACTGCCACCTCCAATCGAGGCTACGACCACATTATTGACAACCGAAGACCAATTCACAGACTGCATTTTCCAAAATTCGCGAACTTTCTCATAGTACTTAGTCATCTTTGCGTCTACTAAGAACGCTGGCTCTAAATGCGGTGTTGCTAATGTGATAATAGTATGGATGATACTTGGTTGGAAGTCTTTCAATGCAAACAACCCCGTCGCTATGACCCCACCCATTGAGTGCCCAATTACAATAACTGACTTATGGACACTCGGAATACCATTTGCATCAAACCCTAAGATAATTTTCAAACATTCGTACACAAACAGAGTCTGGTTTGTCAGGTAATCCCCTTTTAGAGCTGAAAGTTCTTCGTTAAAATCTACTGCAAAATAGTTGAAATGAAACGACATCCGTTCAGTCTTTCTCAAAGCCACAGATCCAAGTGAGCGAACTTGCTTTGAACTACCTGCGTTTCCAGGAATAAATAACACAGGTATTCCATTGGTTTTTTCATGCATATTCTTCTTTGCTTCCTCACCTTCGCCATAAAGAATTAATGAATATCTTGGGTAATTTGTCTGCACCTCAGATGGAATATGGACTTTGATATACATAGGGTATTCAAACATATAAGTCATCTCACAATCATTTTCTTCCATATTCCAAAATATATCATAGATACCTGCTATTAGAATCATCAAGCCCGTAAATGCAAGAAGGAACTTCAACATTGTGATTTAATGTTTTGCTTCCAGTTGACACCTACAACATAGAAAACACTGTTCTTTAGTGATGAGAGCATAACGTTTAATTTACTCTTGAAGATTGTTCTTAACATAATCCGGGTAAAAATAATCCGGGTAAAAACGAAGCACGGTGATGCATAGACCATCGCAGAAACATTGTTTGCCAATGCGATAAATTCGGATGCATCCAACTTTATCGCGCCACAGCGCATCACAACAATATACAAGAATTGCACCTCTCACCGGGAATCCAAGTTAGACCTAAAGCCTTTTTGATTTGGGTCCATGCATAATTCTTGTGTTTGGGACAAATTTTTCTTGAGTCTGTGGCTATTTAAGCTCTTTACTTTTGGGTCTGCAGGCAAGGGCATCGCCAGGGGAGTTTATGTAACATAAACCTTGTTTATGTGCACATAAACCTAAATCTGGAAAAACTATGGTGAGACCCAGTTTTGAACTTGTGACCTCCTGCGTTCTAGGCAGTTGATCTACGACTGACCTATCTCAACACGCTAATACAGTACTTGTACTGTAAGTGTAGTTCATTGATATCCAGATCAGTGAGGTGATTAGATATAATCTGTATGTCTAGCCCACGTGACTCAATGTCCCACGCAGCGGGCCCTTAGTATATTTGGAGTAGCCTAGGGAAAAAATTAGAGAAACAATGGGCCTATTGTTATCAAAAACAGCCTTCACATGTAAAACAGTGGTGAAATCTGCACCTATCACATTTAATGCAATCACAAGGTTGTTGGTAAAGTCATTGAATCAGCAATGATTGCACTCATACAGTAAATCATATTATTGTTCAGTGCAATCCTTACTGATTACAAGACTTTACCAATGCTCCCATTGCAATCTCTACTGATTCCAAGCTGTACTTTGCAATCATGATGCGAGGAATGCACCACTACTATTCTACCTGTGCTTGCATGCATACTGTATATGCCTATATATGCAAAAGTTAGTCATGGCTTCATCCATGCAGATGATTATAAATATATAATATCGTAATAAAGAACACTATTCTTTTTTTGTTCAATCTAGCTAGATTTTATTAGCAATGGCAATATGCAAGACTGCTAACTTGTCTATCGCACAGAAGTTCTCCATGGGAACTTCAAATCGTTAAGCGCATGCACAAAGGCTATTTCAATCAATTTCATGCGCACAGTTTCTATAAGATCTGAAATTTACCAAGCAATTAAGTACTCAGCAAGCATTTAACAATTTACTAAAAATATTGAAAGCTCATCCCACAGGCGCATTTATCGTTTGTAAAGAGAAATCCTCCGCGCGCACTTTCTTTGCAAAGTTAGTAGTCTGTGTTGTTAATGCAATGCAGACCTTTTTGGTCGGAAATTAGATTCATTCTCAGCAGATCAATAGTGGAAAGAGAACCGACAGATTATTTATTGGCGCTCTTTAATTGGCGCTCAAACAATTTTTGCCAAGTTCATTAGTCATCTTTGAAACAGGGGGTGCTTCTCCTCGATTAGCCTAGCTACTGAGAGAGCTCCTCCTCAAGAAATTCCTCTGCATACTATTCCCTTAATTTGTCTTGTTTTGGTAATTAGTATTAATGTTGTATTTTAGTTAATTGATGTTAGGGCGACCCTCTCAAAAATGTTTGGTTAGTGTCGTCCGACCGACCTAATTCTAAAAATGAAAAAAATCAGAATTTTGGATCGGGCGTCTAAATTTTATACAGGAAAACAACAACAAAGATTTTCACTGTTTGTGTTTTTGTATTCAATAATACATCGTCCAAACTTAAAACTTTGGGAAAAATTGAAATTTGATCAAATTGCCGACCGACCGATATTTTGCAAAAATGACACTAGAGTACTGTCGCCCTGAATGGGTCTTATCACGGAAAGAATTGATATTTCTATTTAAATGCATGCCTTTGAGAAATATTTTCTTTATGGATATAGACTTCATTTCCTTATTTCTAAGCCAAATATATTTTTACTCACGTTTCCTCTTGAAACTAAGGCGAACATCAGCAGTAGTCAAAACAACAGCTTCCCCCAATTTTCGCCCTAAATGGGTCTAAATATTGTGAAGGCCTCAGCAGGGAAATTTTACTAGCAGGGAAGCCAAGCATCTCTCTACGGTTACCGCACTGAATGGACTTTGAGCGAATGTTTATGGTATCTGGCTCTTGGCATTTTTGACAACACAAAACTTTAACAGACAAATCTC
>REGM01000426.1:126152-145634 GCA_004194415.1 Aurelia aurita
GACGGACGGACGGACGGACGGACGGACGGACGGACGGACGGACGGACTGACGGACGGACGGACGGACGGACTGACTGACGGACTGACGGACTGACGGACTGACTTTGAAGTCGCTTCTTAGATTACAAAGTACTTTGTAATCAAAAATGAAAGTCATTCGTCCCTTAATTGGGTTTAAAGTTAATGTATGAGTGCCAGGTTTGGGAAAATTTATTTAATGGCATCATTCAATTAGCAACCTGGAAAACACTTGCAGGTGTTCTGAGCCATTTATTTCAATATTTGGTACACAATTTGCAAAGGCCAAGACTTGCTTCACTTGAATTATCTAAATGCAGAGAGATAAAGGTCTATTGCTTTAGGTACAAATACAGTAGCCTCACCGACCATAACGAGGAGGAGTTATGGTCTGTGCGCTGGAGTCACTTTTGTTGTTCCAGTTTCACAGATATCTTGTGAAATCTGTTATTCCATGGTTCTTCGAATAATGATAAATTGGCTTGTCTAGCTCTTTGTTTGTTTAATTTTTCTACTCTGAAATCGTTGGGACAACAAAAGTGACTCCATCACACAGACCATAACTCCCTCTGGTTATGGTCTGTGCCGCATGCTAAAAATACAGTAGATCGGTAAGTAAAGACTTTCTGGAAAAAATTGCTGATGAATCCAAAGCCGCTGATGTCATCTGTGTTTTCTCCTAGACGTAATGCAGCTGATGCATTCCGTGTCAATGTCATCCATGCAAGGGGTCAAGTCCGCTCACCCGTCACACTTTTAGCTGGGACAAGTTTCTTCCATATCAAGAAGAACAATATTTGGGTTGCTGCTGTTACCAAACAGAATTTGAATGCTGCAATGGTCTTTGAGTTCTTGAACAAGACAACTGACATCATGTCATCATACTTCGGAAAGATCACTGAGGATAATATAAAGAACAACTTTGTTCTGATCTATGAGTTGCTAGATGGTAAGTTTAAAGGCAATGCTAGGAGGACATTTTACTTCATGGTAGCTTAAAGGGAATAAACCTGAGTTAAAAGATGAGATCTCGTAGATTTATACAGTAAATAACCTTATTGTATTTGATAATCCAGCAAGTGGGCAAAGAAAGCAGAGCCAAAGAAAATAATGGAGTGTTTTGGTTTTTCTTTATCCTATTTATAGATGGGCACCTTATAGCTCAGGTCATTCACTTTATCACATCAAAGGAATGGAGGACAAGTTTTTTTGTCATAGAAATTTAGATATCTGCCAGCATATAAACAATAGACCTTTTCACAGAGGTCTGGGACGGCACGCTACTTTTTTGAAAGATGGCGGATACACTGCGAGAGGGAATCCCCTTCGCGATGAAAACACTGAACTGGAGTTGCAGTTGGTGAAGTTGTCGGCGAAAAATCGCATTTAACTCCCAGTTACTGAGCAATTAGAGTACGAGCAAGGCTTACACAATGAAACTGAAGACTTATCTACTACATTACAATGATATTTAGCATATTTTACAAGGAAACATTAATTTTTTCGAGTCGTTTCAGCGAAGTTGGATTTTGTGATTATTGATGATGAATGAGGGACTCCGTTAAACTAATTTTGGATTTTAGTTTATATGAATCGAGCTTATTGCCCATTGACTGCTGCAGGAATAGAAACGATAGTATATTTTAGGAGCCAAACAATGATTTATATTTCTTCCCAATGCTGAAGCTACCAGAGCAAGCCTTTCTAAATCAATCAAGTTAGCTAAGAATAAACAGTTTCTTCAATTTCTTCGCATATGGGATTTATTGACCAACAGTGTAGTGTGGCTTGTGATATTTCAAAATAAAGCACTACTGTACATACCCCTAAAATAAGGCCACTTACCGCTTCAAAGCAGCTTCTTAACTTGCACATTACTCCGGGGTTCTCATTTATTCGTACAATTTTTGTTCAAAATGAAAATCAAACACACACAGCCTGCGTTAAATTTTGCCAACCAAGGCCTTTTATGCNTATATTTTAGGAGCCAAACAATGATTTATATTTCTTCCCAATGCTGAAGCTACCAGAGCAAGCCTTTCTAAATCAATCAAGTTAGCTAAGAATAAACAGTTTCTTCAATTTCTTCGCATATGGGATTTATTGACCAACAGTGTAGTGTGGCTTGTGATATTTCAAAATAAAGCACTACTGTACATACCCCTAAAATAAGGCCACTTACCGCTTCAAAGCAGCTTCTTAACTTGCACATTACTCCGGGGTTCTCATTTATTCGTACAATTTTTGTTCAAAATGAAAATCAAACACACACAGCCTGCGTTAAATTTTGCCAACCAAGGCCTTTTATGCCACCAAAACAATAAATGCCTTCAAGCAAAACAACATACTTCAGCAATTCTTTGACTTGGCCTCTCATCTACAATTGTAAAACTTCCAGAACACATTTAATTTGTTTTCGTTTCTAAAGCATATAAATTATTTGTTGCAAACCACTTTCTTCTTCTTTGGTTTTGAGAAACAACAGAGAGAACGAAATGACGAATTTATTTATAATGGTGAATATTTTCCCGCCAAAGTCTCTCTTTTGTTACGAGGCTAACGCGCACAGGAAATCTTTGCCTGCACCTGCATACATTTGAAACAAATGTGCAGTTGTCCCTTCGTATTCCCCTGGTTAAAGTGCAATATTTAATCTCCGTTTATTCATAATCTAAAATCTAAAATTGGGAAATAATCATCATACAATCCAAATTCACCAAACTCGAAGAAGTAAACTTTTCCTTGTAAAGTATGCGAAATACCACCTTAACGTGATAAGTGACTATCTGTTTTCATGTTTTAAGCCTTTCTGGTCTTCTATGAACCACTTAGCTGGATTTAAATGCGAAATTTTGTGCACAGCTTCTCCCACTTCAGCTCTCAGCTCCAGTTCAGTGATTGCATCGCGAAGAGGATTCCCTATATCCACCATCTTCCAGAAAAGTAGCGCGCCGTCCCAGACATCTATTAGGGGTGTTTTTTACAAGTATTTATTTATTTCGTATTAAAATTGTAATGTATCTATTTTTAACTTTTAAAACATTGTAAATTTTATATTTTAGTGGCAAATTGATACATACATACATACATACATCTGTGAAAAGGTCTATTGCTAGAATGAGTTGCTAGTGAAGGCATCATTAGCCATGCATCTCTAAGGGATCCCCCGAATTGATCAGCTGTTTTTAGCTGAATTCTACTGAAAGTAAATTTGATTTGCAATTTAGTATTCACACAGATATTGCAATTTTGGAAATCAGTTTTTGGGCAAGCAAATTGGGTTGTTCCACGAGGAACAGCCAAATATCGACTAATAAGATATGATTTTCTGAATATTTGATATTTTCAGCATAGAGTCAGCAAAAAACAAAATTATCATCCAAAAACTGGTATTTATTTGGTTTTATTGGCTGTTTTTCCACAACTTGCTGCTATTTAAGATATTTCACTGTGCCAAAAATTAACTGATTAATTCGGACGGTCCCTAAATATCTTGCAGCAGATTTGGAGTATTTCCTTTCAGAATGAAAAAGTAAGACTACAGAACCCTTTTTGTGTCTAATAATATTTTATGGCTGAAGATATGTCAAGCTAATGGTGAACTATGTAGAACCATGGGCACATTCTTGCAATGTATATATGTCTGTGCCTTGTCTTGAAATTTGTGCTAATGAACTATACAGCCAACATTTTCTCTTTCTTGCAGAGATTAATGACTTTGGATATCCTCAAAAAACAGATGCTGGGGTGTTGAAAACGTTCATTACCCAACAGGGTGTCAAATCTCAGGTAAGAGTTTCAATATTTTTTGTATGATTTTAAACTGCAATATATGTAGGTTGTGACCATTGCTATGCTGAAACATGCCCAGCCCTTGCTGATTTTGCATTGTGTTTTAATAGAGAATCGAAGATACCATACAGTATATTCCAAGCCTGAATGAATCAGTATAGCCTGTTGTCATCAGGGATAATCAGGGCTTTCAGTGGGGGGCGCGCGAGCGCGCAGGCACGCGCCCAAGATGATGTTTGGGAGCGATCAATCGCGCGCCTAGTGATAAAATGTTTCCGTCGTAGAGAGCGATGTCCGTTCGGGAATTAAAACTGGAAAACTTTCCGGGCAATTTAATTTTTAGTTTAAAACATACCTTGAACCTTCCTGATGATGATTTTAATGGTTGGACGCAAGATGAGTTACTTCATTGGCTCATCCAACCGAAGTTTAATCAGCCTTGCTTTTTAGGCCATCTTCTTTCGACGAGAACGAGATTTCCGAGAAAGAGCTAGGCCATCTTTTTTTTAATGTCAGACTTCTCGAGCAGGTTGTATTAAAGTCTAAATATGTCTTAATTTCACAAATAGTTTGAAAATTGCTTCCTTTGATTTAATTTACTCAACTGAATGTAGAAATATACGTTTCAGGGTGATAGGAGTTTTCAAGACGATTAGGGGCAGGAGGCAAACGATAAGTTCTCGAGAGAAATGACACATATCTTTGTTGCTGTTTGACATTCGTTTCGCGCGCCCCACACTGATCACGCGAGTTTTTGGTCGCGCGCCTTAATTTCTGAACGTGAAAGCTCTGGATAATGGTAAGATTAAATTGTTGGCTACACCCCTGTTTATCATATTGTCACACAGTAAAGTTAGTAGCTAATGCAGTCTTGAACATATATCTTTGTTTACTTATAGACAAGAGAGGAACAAGCACAAATTACTAGCCAAGTAACTGGACAAATCGGCTGGAGGAGAGAAGGCATCAAATATAGAAGAAATGAATTGTTTCTTGATGTTCTTGAATCAGTCAATCTTCTAATGTCACCACAAGGTACAAATTGGCATTTTATAGAGTACTTTTATATCAGTTTTTGATATCTTGCTAATTGTAACTACACATCTTTGATAACATCTTGGATTGATCATCTTTAAAGGATGCTTTCAAGAAAAACAAAACTTAAAGGGAATCAACGGAGATCAAAGCGCAGACCTGGCCGTTTAAGGCGCGCGATCACGCGCGCGCGCCTCGTCACGCACCTCATGGTCTCGAGACGCGTGATCTATCACGCACCTAAAAAGACTTTACCTCCAAATCACGCACCTCGGCTTTTATCTTTTAGGGAACCGTTGTGCGATATTCTTTGAATCTGACATCTTTTTGTGGAAAGGAAATCACTTAATTGGTTTGTTATTTGAAAGAAATACGATATTGATGCTTAATCCTTCTCTCAATCCTTGCTATTTCCTGTCTATGATAATGACACAATATCATCATTCTGATATAAGGTCACGGGAACCAGAAGGTCGAATTACATGGCGACCAAAAGCAGTTGAGGACATGTCTCCTAACTCTAAGAACCTTGCTTAAATCGATTTATGAGAGGCATGTGAAGGTGATTTGATGTGGAAGGCTTGAAGGTATTCAATTCCTCTTCATTCCAGGACTGACAAAAGTGATACAGAGTAACTTAATTACTGAAAAGCAGTGATCATCAAACGGCCCAAATACGAGCGTTGGACAAAGAATATAAGGCGGACGAAATAGCGATTGTTTGTATTGCTGTTACCCTTCAAAATATAATTGAATCTTGTTATTTCAACTCATTTCCAGTTGTGTTTGCATTACCAAGTGCTGAAACACTCCTTGCTTCGTTCTTAACCTCTAAAATCCCTCTTTTACAGAGCAATATTAAAAGCTTAAAATCGCGCGCCACTAAAATAGCTTACGGCCAGGTCTGAGCGCCGCTCGTAAGGGGTCTGGGTATTCTATTATTAGCCTATTGTATTTGATGATTTCGACACGAGCGTGGATATTGTTTAGCCAGAGGAACAATAGCGTACTTAGGAGTTTTCTTTGTCCATTTTACAGATGACCTCCACTTAGCTCTGTTGATTTACTTTAAGCAAGGGTAACATCAAGTTCTTCCTTGCCCAGCAATCAGGCCTTTCGTTTAATTTTCTTTCATCTGTAATTGTTCTTTTGAATTTAATTCCTTAGTTAATTGTAAGTGTCACTCATTGTGGGAAGTCGCTGACTACGTGTCCTTTCCTGCAATGAGTTACACAGTAGTTGTATTTTGTTGCATTGTATGTATTGGTGTTTGTTGCTTCAACTTGATATCTAAAAAAGCAGCAAGGTTGTATGTACTAAGCATACACAATACTTTAGTATCTAAACTATGTATATAATTGAAGTGGACGATTCAAAAATTGACTGATGGAATCACCAGGAAGGCCGAATTATTTCAGATGTATAATTAGAGTTATGAAAAATGCATTATTTCAAAGTGCGCAAAAAGCTCAAGAGAACCTGTATATATACTGTATCAAATCAAAATATAATAAAAAAGGAGATACTGTATCTTTATCTAGATACAAGCTGAACTTTAGGTGAAAGTTCTACTAAAAGGCTTCTTGGAAATCTGTTTATATCTCAAAATTCCCAAACATATTGAGGCTTTGCTCATGTCACAACAGAGTACAAAGATTAATCTCCCAAATGGCTGATTTAAGCCTGCTAAATTTCTAAATCTAATGTTTCCAACTATTGCTGTGATATTCAAGGAATGGTAGCCTTCAGAAAGTGTGCATTTTTTATTGATTCACGTAGTATAAAAGCTCTAGCTTTACCTATCCACTAATTTCGAACAGGACAAGTTTTGAGTGCACATGTATCTGGCAGAGTTGTGATGAAGAGCTACTTATCTGGTATGCCTGAATGCAAGTTTGGGATGAATGACAAAATTGCGATTGAGAGTCAACTCGGTAAAAAAGGTGGAGCAATAGAAGGAAATATTCCTGATACTGCACCAAAAAGGTATTTAATTATTTTTTAAATACATTAACAACAACCAAAATTTGGAATGAACAATTTCAGACAATAATTTAGGACTTGATTGATAGAAATTTCGAACTACATTTGTCATAATTTCAGAGTAAATTTTGACTTGATAAAAGGGCTGTAAAATCAGAAATTTTGGAAGATATGAACAGATTTGAAGTTTCACTAGCGAGTTTACATCAGTCTAAATTCATTTTATGTCATCACCATAAAAAGCTGACTGATGTCACATACAGTAGCTAGATGGTGGATAAAGATGGAAGGGAAGCCGCTATTATGTCAATTTTCTGCTATCAAGTTTGAATGTCCAACATTACTATCGTTTTAAAATTCCCGACATGAAAATNAATTTGGAATGAACAATTTCAGACAATAATTTAGGACTTGATTGATAGAAATTTCGAACTACATTTGTCATAATTTCAGAGTAAATTTTGACTTGATAAAAGGGCTGTAAAATCAGAAATTTTGGAAGATATGAACAGATTTGAAGTTTCACTAGCGAGTTTACATCAGTCTAAATTCATTTTATGTCATCACCATAAAAAGCTGACTGATGTCACATACAGTAGCTAGATGGTGGATAAAGATGGAAGGGAAGCCGCTATTATGTCAATTTTCTGCTATCAAGTTTGAATGTCCAACATTACTATCGTTTTAAAATTCCCGACATGAAAATTTGTGTATGCAAAAATTTCAGTCATTAAAGTTTTCAGAGAGCCTATTTGTCCGAAATTATATTATTAAAAAGTTTTGTCTTTAAAGTATATAATTGAATTAGAATATTGAGCTTTCCAATTTATCACATACAAAGAACTTCTAAAAGAATAGTGCCATAAAAGACATGTCAAGGTATGGAACTATTTGCCAAATTTTTCGGTCTGCCAGTGGTGGCTAATCATTGGACGAGATCCGAAAGAGCAGATATGAGAATAGAAACAGTGCAGTGATATGAAATTAAGTGAACATTGGCTAAAAAATCAAGCTTGCTACCACTGTAGCGAAGGCCAATGTCAGACAAAAGTATGAGGCATATCCTTACAAACAAACATCGAGGAAAAAACTATAACCAATGATCAAGAAAAATATTTCTTGTTTGTAACTTGCAAGCTTATTGATTCATCAGTAGAATAACTTCTGGTGATGGCTATAGACCATTTTAGGATTTGATATTGAAGTTTTCATCTGCAAAATAGTTTCACTTTTCTTTCAGAAACACCAGCAAAACTGGAATAGCCATTGATGATTGCACCTTTCATCAGGTAACTGCTCTATCATTCGTGAAAAGTAAATCATATTTCAATTTCAGTTTGCTATGCAGACTGATTTCCATGGAGGAAATTTTAATCACAGGATTATAAAATTTTGCTATTCTTTTAACTTCTGCTAATGTATCGTTCTAGTAAATCAAGATTTACTGTACTTTAAGGCTGACCTCCACAGCAGTAGGTTTGCTCAGTGTCCAGCGCATTGTCGAAGTGTGAATTTTCTCCAACACCAGAGCATGCACACTAGGCAAGTGTGCTAGTCACCAACGAAAACTACTGCAGTGGAGGTCGGTCTTTACCTTTCAATTTACTTTCAACTACTTTATATTCCTCTATTTGTAGTGTGTAAAGCTTAGCAAATTTGAGAGTGAAAGGAGCATCAGTTTCATTCCACCAGATGGTGAATACGAGCTTATGAGGTACTATTTAATCCTAATCAAATCTATTTTAAGATGATCGGATTAAAAGCCCATAGCTAACCATGATGCTTTTTGGCCACAGAGTCGACTTTCTTATGAATGTTCTGAAAGTTGTTTCTGGCCAGCATAGCCTCCAAATCTTTAAAAAACATTGCACGGATGGTTAATAATGCATCTTTCGTTTTATTTTATGGCTTGAAAGGAACTTCATGCACGTTCCTATAATCCTACATGCAACATATGATATCTTGATTATTTTCAGAATTACAGCAGTGTTCTTTCTATTGAAAGAACTCGTGAAAAGTTTTGAAAAAAATTAAAATAATCGTAGATCCTAAATAAAAACATGAAAAACGGTACAATCTTCAAGAAAACCATAGTTTATGAAGGTCTATAATATGGCAGTAAGCAGAAATCTGTAGCTTTTCTAATTTACGATTTAGCAATTTGATGACGTCACATTCTCAAAACTGGCCCAAGCAAAGAAGACGCTGTAAATCTGAAAATAATCAAGATATCAGAACTGTTGCATGTAGGATTATAGCAAAGTACTTGAAGTTCCTTTCAAGCCATTAAATAAAACAGAAGGTGCATTAACCATCCGTGTAATGTTTTTTTAAAGATGCCAAAGATTTGGAGGCTATGCTTTTCTGGCCTAGAATCTATTTCTTTATCTTTCCGTTTGACTCGCAAAGGCAAAGGATCATGGTTAGCAATAGGTCTTTAAGTGATTTTAGGTCATACCAACAATTAAACCAGGTGCGACAAGAGATTATTTGCCTATTTGATATCCCATAGAAAATAGACATATTTTAAAACTTGCTTCATTTTCTTACAATAAGAAAAAAGACGAAAGTGTGAAAGAAAGTATGATTCACGGTTCATAGCATTATAATTTTTCATTTTACCATTGATCATACCAACCCCAGGCGGATTTGTCCTTTAAAGGCATTCAGTAGTACTGGCATCATACAATCTTCTCAACTATCTTATCTTGTAAATCAGGGTATCCATTGTAAAATAATGTTTACTGGTACTTCTTTTTTTGTATTATACATCATGCAGTTAAACAGCGTTTGTTTTGAATGAAATTTTGAAAAATATTAATTTGTCAAATAGGTACAGAACAACCAAGGATATCAGTCTCCCATTCCGTATCATTCCACTTGTTAGAGAAGTGGGTAGAACCAAAATGGAGGTCAAAGTAGTCCTGAAATCAAACTACAAACCATCAATTCTTGGACAGAAGATTGAGGTAATTCATTCATCTGCTGCAAATATCTAACAGCAATCATGAATTCATTACATCCTATCCATGGGTAGCCTGTTAACCAGACTCGATTTCAATGGAAATAGTAGTCTGTTCAGTGCCGCTATAAATCGTGTTCAAACCTCGTCTGTATATTGCTCAGAATCCAAGGTTTTGACGGGAATTTATGCAAATAATTTGCAAATTATTTGTAAAGAAACCATTCCCCATATAGTTCTTTGACATTTCTCGCAAATTAAATACTGCAGTTTCGATACGACCTAATTGGTAGTTGTTCTGCCTTGAATAGAAATTTAATCTCTGACGCAAGTTTCTCCTTTCCAAACATTAATTGTGCAATTAAACTGTCTGCCTTGTTGCCCTATGTCTGAACACAATTTATGGCAGCACTGAACAGACTACTATTTCCTTTGAAATCGAGTCTGGTTATCCATGGGCTAATTCTACTGATTCTTTTGGTTGACGTTCAAGAGAATCAACGGAGATAAACGCCCTGCGCGGAAGAGATCTGGGTATTCTATTATTGGCCTATTGTATTTGATCATTTCGACACGTGCGTGGATGTTGTTAGCCAGAGGAACAATAGCATGCATAGGAGTTGTCTTTGTCCTATTTTATAGATGACCTCTACTTTGCTCCGTTGATTCACTTTAATTAGCTACCACCTAGACTAGAAGCCAACCTTAAATAAAGAATTTATCATTTAGTATTATTATTTGCTGAGGATTGCGTGAGCAGGAGTGCCAAAACGTAATCATACGTGGTGTTCCATAATTAGTGCTGCAAAACAAGAACATGTTATTTTTCAAACTCTACTGCATTTTCGCTTTTTCGATTTTTGCAACCATCTTTTGATGTTAAATTACCATAGGCTCAATTCCTTGATTGTAGCATTGGGTCTTGCAGCTTGNTGAATTTATCTTAGCAAAATGAATTTAACAAGAAACCTTTAAAGAACTGCGAGATACAGAGGAAGTACTGGTCCTTAATAATCATTGCACATGCTCTTTATTTTTCGACAGAAGTGTTTCCGAAATGTTAGCACATTTTCTTCCATTTTTCGACATACCTACCTTCTTTTTCATCGAAGTTCCTAGTTTAACTAGCGTGGTAAAAGATCAGGGAGCGACAATAAAATGAACAGTACTTTGCTACGAAGACTTTCTCCGATTTAACTTTCTGCAGCCCTTCTCTAGAGCAGGCCTACTACGAGTTTGCGTAAAGTTTTCCTACAAACTTTTAAAAGAGGTTTGGTTGTTTTGTTTCAGGGGCTTATATTCTCTGCTCTAATCCCCTTCTACAATCTGTCAATGACTTTCCTGGAATCTTTATTCATCTTGAATGGAGCTTCACACTTAATCAAATGGGACAACGGAAAGTGATTGGCCTAACTGATTTGACCTTTCTCTAACTTGAAGGGTAAAACAAGGGAGCAAGGAGGACGAATATTACAAACCAAATGAAATAAAATCTTTTTGCTATAAGTCTGTACCTGTGAGCAGACTAGACTCTCTTCTCAAAAGTAAAAAAGGTCGGGTGAAGGAGAGCATCACTGATACAAGAACAACATAACACGTTGAAAGCTTTCATTGCCTATCAGTAAAAAGAGTAAAAATGCGAGACTATTTTAAGGGGGCGATCGCCCTCGCAAGCTTAACTACGCGGGCGATAAGCCGCCCTTGTGGATATTTCCTCACGAAAAGGCCTGCCTTTCTACAGATTCAGCTCATCTTAGTATACTGTTTTTTCCAGGTTCGTATTCCAACACCCCCAACAACCGCTGGGGTCCAGCTTATTTGCCAGAAAGGGAAAGCCAAATACAAGACCAGTGAAAACGCCATTCTATGGAAGTAAGTCACTCCTTTCAGAACCAATTTTACATTTATTTGAAATAAAATATCTTCATCATTACAACAATNAAATGAAATAAAATCTTTTCGCTATAAGTCTGTACCTGTGAGCAGACTAGACTTTCTTCTCAAAAGTAAAAAAGGTCAGGTGAAGGAGAGCATCACTGATACAAGAACAACATAACACGTTGAAAGCTTTCATTGCCTATCAGTAAAAAGAGTAAAAATGCGAGACTATTTTAAGGGGGCGATCGCCCTCGCAAGCTTAACTACGCGGGCGATAAGCCGCCCTTGTGGATATTTCCTCACGAAAAGGCCTGCCTTTCTACAGATTCAGCTCATCTTAGTATACTGTTTTTTCCAGGTTCGTATTCCAACACCCCCAACAACCGCTGGGGTCCAGCTTATTTGCCAGAAAGGGAAAGCCAAATACAAGACCAGTGAAAACGCCATTCTATGGAAGTAAGTCACTCCTTTCAGAACCAATTTTACATTTATTTGAAATAAAATATCTTCATCATTACAACAATAAAATTGCATGACTATTGAAAACGCCATTCTATGGAAGTAAGTCACTCCTTTCAGAACCAATTTTACATTTATTTGAAATAAAATATCTTCATCATTACAACAATAAAATTGCATGACTATTGAAAACGCCATTCTATGGAATTAAGTCACTCCTTTCAGAACCAATTTTACATTTATTTGAAATAAAATATCTTCATCATTACAACAATAAAATTGCATGACTATTGAAAACGCCATTCTATGGAAGTAAGTCACTCCTTTCAGAACCAATTTTACATTTATTTGAAATAAAATATCTTCATCATTACAACAATAAAATTGCATGACTATTGAAAACGCCATTCTATGGAATTAAGTCACTCCTTTCAGAACCAATTTTACATTTATTTGAAATAAAATATCTTCATCATTACAACAATAAAATTGCATGACTATTGAAAACGCCATTCTATGGAAGTAAGTCACTCCTTTCAGAACCAATTTTACATTTATTTGAAATAAAATATCTTCATCATTACAACAATAAAATTGCATGACTATTGAAAACGCCATTCTATGGAATTAAGTCACTCCTTTCAGAACCAATTTTACATTTATTTGAAATAAAATATCTTCATCATTACAACAATAAAATTGCATGACTATTGAAAACGCCATTCTATGGAATTAAGTCACTCCTTTCAGAACCAATTTTACATTTATTTGAAATAAAATATCTTCATCATTACAACAATAAAATTGCATGACTATTGAAAACGCCATTCTATGGAAGTAAGTCACTCCTTTCAGAACCAATTTTACATTTATTTGAAATAAAATATCTTCATCATTACAACAATAAAATTGCATGACTATTGAAAACGCCATTCTATGGAATTAAGTCACTCCTTTCAGAACCAATTTTACATTTATTTGAAATAAAATATCTTCATCATTACAACAATAAAATTGCAAGACTATTGAAAACGCCATTCTATGGAAGTAAGTCACTCCTTTCAGAACCAGTGTTACATTTGTTGGAAACACACAAATTGCGCATTCTACGTCTCTGAATATCTAAATAGTGTTTCTAAATGTTGTTGTTACTAATTTCCTTATTTTATTTATCAGCATATTTGCTTGTTTCCAATTCTATCTACGCCTTTATTTTCCTGCAATTGATGTGCAGGTTTCTGATCGATTGAGATTTGTTCAATTGAGTAATAGACCTTCTAGCTGTTCTACGAGAGTCTGGATCAAGCGACATTTTTATAGATTTTTATACGAAATGTTCGATTGAGCGGCGTCAGAGCTTGCCACTGTTGTCCACATTCGATAAATTCCTCAGATTTCCACAAAATTTATCAATTTATCGTTTGATTCAGACTATTTTGTAGAATAGCTAAAAGGTCTATTTCCCGTGTAATCAACTTTTTTAGAATGAGACCTGCAGGCATGCCAGAACCGTTGAGAGGCTTTTTATTTTTTTAATACTAGGTAGATTTGCGTGATGTTTTATACAAATACGGAATTTTGTTTTGAATTGATACTTTCATCATAGCTATCATTTTACAAATAGAAGTCGCGTATCCATTAAAGACACATTGCTGACCATGATCCTTTGTGTGCCGAATGAAAAACCATACAAAGAGAACCTAGGCCAGAAGCAACTTTCGAGTCATACGAAAGTTGGCTTTAGAGCCGCAAAGGATCATGGTTAACTATGGGTCTTTAACACAATCATTTTTATTTGTTTGTTTAGAATTCGAAGAATGGCTGGAATGAAAGAATGTACAATCACTGCTGAAATTGAATTACTTCCTGCAAAGGAATCAAAGAAGTGGACTAGACCCCCAATTTCCTTGAACTTTGAGGTAATTTCTTGCAGAACATCTATGTAAATTTAGCAAAGGCATCAAATCTTTTAAAAAGATTACACGGATGGTTATTGAATCTTCCTTGTTTGAGTCTTCCTTGGCTTAAAAGGAACTTCGGGTACTTTCCCATTATTGTTTTTGGCAAGCTTTCTTATCTTGATAATTTCAGAGTTATATCGTTTTTCGTATTTCAACCAGTTTTGAGGTTGTGACATCATCAAACTGCTAAATCGTAAACCAGAAAAGCTACAGATTTACGCTTACGGCCAAATTGTTGACTTTCGTAAAACTATGGTTTTCTTTCTGAGACAATCACTTGTGTTGTTCTTTTATGAAATTTGATAGATGTTTTTCTGTTGGCTGTCGTAGTTGGGACTCGATGACATTATGTCCTTTCCAGCTATAAAATATTGGTATCTAGAAGTTTATAAGTTGTTTTATTTGTGATAAAAATAAACTCAATGCCGTAGTCAGAAAGTTGATGTTTCCCTTTTTCTCTTACTGCAGGTTCCATTCTCATGTTCCGGATTGAAAGTACGTTATTTGAAGGTTTTCGAGTCCAAGCTGAATTACAGTGACCAGGATGTTGTAAAGTGGGTGAGATACATATCAAGAAGCGGGCTTTATGAAACAAGATGCTAGACAATTCAACACAGAAGAAGATCTGTAAATGACATGTTTCACATTCCACTACAAACCAAGTAATCTTTGATAACTTTTCTATAAATTAATAATGATTATTAGACGTGTCGCAAGAGCCCATTCAGCTAATTGTTGACCCCACGGGAGGGATGATAGATTTGACAGGGACGTACAATTTCATCACAGTTTCACTGTATTTTGCCTGATAAGAAGAACCCCAATTGAAATTTTCTTTTGTAATTATTTGATACCCAATAAATCCGTTCGTTATACTGGATTTACAGTTTTCTTGTTGGTCGTGGTGGTATAGGAACTGACATTTTCTATATGCTGTGCTTGTATTTCATTGCAAAATGTGCCCAATTGACCAAGAAGGCTTCATGTCAAGGGGATAAAATGATCTGTCTTTATTATCGTATCACTCTTCAACTGCAAACGCAACATTTTTTCCAAGAATATATACTGTCCTGTGAAGCAGTAGGGTACTTATATAATGCCACACCTTCTCTGGTGCATACTCTCCGTTTTTCACCGCTGCAACTACTCTGAACTTGGGTGAGCCATTCTATGAGGCTTTGTGAAGCTTTTACGGCAGTTAGATTGCCTGGGCAAGTATGAACAAGGTAAAGAGTTCAGTATTAGTTATGGTGGCATCGATGAAGGTAGTCAGTAGAACAAGGGCGGCTTTGTAACAATCTTCATTGACACGCCGTTTCAAAGCAATAGACAAATTCAGCTAACGTTGTTTACACCCACTTCAGATCACGTGGTTGTGCTTAACTTGTATTATAGTAGGCCTTACTTAGCTGTAAATTAGCTATCTTTATTTTAGCCTATTATAAATAAATAGATGATGATGATGATGATGATGCTGATGATGCTCTTGAGGAAATTTTCTGTTGATACAAGTTAAGAATATTGTCCATGAAAAGCGTGATGCGGGTAACTGTATCAACAGATAAAGAGATGATTTCCCAGGTGTATGGTCACTTGACTTGAAGTGGGTATAAACAACGTTTGCTGAATTAGTCTTTTAGTGATGGCAGGCAACGCAAATTTTCTTCGGTAACAAATCAAAACAAGCGAAGCTGCAACGGATTCCCCGAAACCACTATGGCTAACTGTTGCGTTGTGCAAGTGAAAGGTGTCCCTAAAAGGATTTATGTGAATAAATCGAAAGAAGAAGAATGTATCTAAAGTCTCTCTCAAATTAGATATCACGTGAAATTTGCGATAACGCAAAATTACCCTTGCAAAACACTCGAATTGTTGTTATTCGCGGGAATTTTCACGTGACATCTAATTTGAGACAGACTTTAAACATCTGCGTCGCGGATTTTATGTATCTTATTAAGAAACAGAGCATAAAGTGTTTATTTTACACCCTAAGTATACGAGAATTCTTCAGCTTCTGAATTAGATAAATAAAATCCACGAGGCAGATATTAAGATACATCCTTCTTCTTTAAATTTATGCCTATTACTCCTTTTAAAAACAATTTTCGCTTGCACAAGGCGACAGTTAGCCATAGTGGTTTCAGGGCATCTTTTGTGGCTTCGCTTGTTTTGATTTGTTGCTTGAGAGAGTTCCCTTTGTCTGCGATCGCTAATCTCTTTGAACTGGCATGTCAATCAAAAGAAACTGATGCTATTGTTACAAAATCTGCCCTTTTTAGTTAGCAGATTTGTTTTCATCGGCTCCTTGATTATTATTGATGTGTATATTGAAAATTATTGAAAAGATATGACCCTCTTTTTTTCATATTCCGTTAAAATGTTACATCACAGATTATTGTTTACACTATCTACAAACTACTTTACAATACTACAAGAACGATATCGCGGGGAGCAAAAGACTATGACTACCCCGTGGCCTTTACGTGAAAAGCCATGGGTAGTAGGAAGAGCGGAATGTGTTTTGGGTTTATCCAGTGGTATCAAGAGTCTGCCTTATACATAGACTTAAAGGGGCTCCGTCGCCAAACTGTAAACAAATCTGTAAACACCATTGTTTAGGCACGTGTCCATTGTCTTCTGTAGTTTGTTTGGTGGCTTCACCCAAGCCACCAAAAAGTGACCGTTGAAAATCCACTTATATTGTAGCAATCCTAAAAGATATGAATTTTTGGTTTGTTCCTCTGTGAAGTACAAAGATTTATCTTCAAAATAGCGCTTTCATTTTTAGAAAAAGGTGAAGAGTCTGTGTGATATTACCTATCAAAACACTGCTAAATCACCGTTTCGATCGAAATTTGGAGACGGAGCCCCTTTAAGATAGAGATAGATTTGAAGTCTTCTTGGCAAATCTATTGTATACAAAAAGGCTGGTGTCTGCTCCTTTTCAGAAGTTCTTTTTTCCAAACCAATTTGGAATTCAGCATATTGTTTAATATCTTCTTTTTTTTCTATTCAATTAAAATTTTACAATAACAAACTACTTAAGACACAACTGATGAACTTTACGACACTACAAGGACGATACCACAGGGAGCAAGAGACAATGCCTACCCCATGACCATTACATAAAGGACACGAAACTGGACTTAAACTAAATATACAACTACAAAAAGCTACACATAAACGGTTAAATACTTATGAATAAGAGCCTGTTTCACATTGGCGGTCAGGCAAGCATAGGTGATTATGCGGAACAACAGAAACCCCGGCCGAGAGAACAACAACGACAGCAGCTGCCGCCACTGCTCCCCCTCCAGAGTCCCCCCGCTCAAGACACTGCGCCCATGCTATCGAGGTGGGTTTATGGTTCACTATATTGTAGATTTGAATATTTGGGGTTTTAAAATCTTTGAGCGAGAAACGATGGAATCAACATGTTTTGGAGTCCGCTTTTTGGACAGTACAGTATTGTCCCGCATATAAGAAACACAAATTGAAGAAACACAGACCCTGATTTTTAAAATAATACCCTACTTTATAAGAAACAGGTACAGGTCTGAAAAAGGCTTGTTTCTTATTTAAAAGTTATGTATAGATTAAAACCTTTAAAAAACATAACAAAAAATAAAAACTATACAACTCTCTTTGCCTTTGTACTACAGTACCTCTACAAAATCAAATCTACACAGTACTGTTTGTCAGATACAAATCAAAATAATATGCTGTGTATCACAATCAGAGTAGCCGCTGTCAGAGTAGTTGATGGATGGTACATGATTTTTCTAATAAGAAACTTTATCCTGATTTGACGTTTATATCTCATTTTATAAGAAACGTGTCAGACCTGAAATTGAAAAAGCTGTTTCTTATATGCAGGGCACCGCGGGACACTACTGTAGTCGAGCTTAAACTGACCGAGTAACATCTCAATAGATAACTTAGCCTTTCCGCTAAGTGCTGATGAGGCTGTTTTCGAATTGGTTGATCATTGGTCTATTCGACACGGAATTGTTTTTTAATTAAGGCCAAAATATAAATTGGGCAGTTTTTCTTGTTGGGCAGTTCGGTTTCACCGGACCAGAGTCCGCTTCTCAGCTATTTGCAATATGTATGGGACTTGACTGTTTTCATGCATTTTAAGAAATCAATCCGTGTGGGACGGACAGCTCATCAACCATTTCACAAACAGCCTCTGATGCAAACATTTTGTTGATAACATTTGGTTTAAGTTATCGGCATCACCTAGCTCGTGAAGTATTTTTGGTTGACCATGTCTACAAAATAATTTAATTAACTCTGTTTTAATAATACACTGCTGATGATAATTTTTTTATAAACTGGCTCATAATTGTTTTCCTAAATATTTATCAACTATTGTGGCCCATCAAAACGTTTCCTGTTACGTTTTTAAACTGAGGAGACAAGACTCAAAATTCATCATATCACATTGCCAGGGAATCGATTGACCTGAAAGATGAGGACTGTTCCATGCACATTGTTTGCTGTGCAACTTTTTGCCCAACTCTCTCATGGAAATACAGTGTCTGGCACGTTTTTTAAATTGGTGAATGGAGCTGCTGGTCAAAGCAACAGCGATGAGCCAGTGACATCAGAAGCGTTCCATGCCTGCAGCTTGCAAAATGGTTGCCCTAATGTGTTGGCCGCTAAAACTTTCAACAAGCAGCAGTCGGACAAGAGAGAGGAAAAGATTGCTGATTCTCCTAGTGGAAAGAGCGGAGATGCTGCCGAATGGCGAAAAATCGAATTTCTTGGTAAATCAGCACAGAGTCAGCATTCTGAAAATAATTGAGATATCTAAGATTGCCACAGTACAATTGTAGCAAAGTACCTGAAGTTCCTTTCAAGCCATTAAATCAAACGGAAGATGCATTAACCATCCGTGCAATCTTAAAGAAGTTGAATCCTAGTGATCGCCCTTTTTACAAGGGGTATTTTTTTATGTTTTGGCATGGGGGACATTTTTGGCCCCCCCCCCTTCCCTTTTTCTCTGAAACTACGAAAGATATAACAATGAAACTTTACTCTATTGTTCTTTGGATAATTACTTCTCAAATATAAGAATGGCAGTTGATTAGTCACGTGATTCGTTGCTAGGCGACCAAAAAACAGGAAAATTGGGCAAATTTATAGCTTCTTAAAGTTAGTTGACGGAGCTAAGAGGAGGTAATCTATAAATAGGACAAAAGAACACCCACGCATATTATTGTTCCTCTAGCTAAATGATATCCACGCACGTGTCGCAATCATCAAATACAATAGGCCACAATAGGCTAATTTTAGACCTGCATATGCAGCTCTCGAGTTAGCTATTTATCTCCGTCAACTAACTTTAACAAGAAAATTCTATTTAATTAATCACTCCACCGATTTTAA
>REGM01000426.1:146689-164945 GCA_004194415.1 Aurelia aurita
TAAAAGCCTGTTATTGATAAGATGTGCTAAGTATGTATCCTTGCAGTGCATGAACCAAAAATAATTCAGTTATTTCAAACCTTTCCCAATAATTTTGAATGCTAATTATTTTAACGTTAAACAAATTTTGCTAATTTCTAAGATGTATGATAATTAAAAAGATAATGATTGAATATTGCTAATTTTTTTGGTTCATGCACTAATTCCAGCCAAGTGGAAGATATTCTGTAAATTTGAAGCCAATAAGTCTTACAGATAATGAGTATAATTAATTTGAAATTTCCAATATTCGCTAATTTATGCTAATTTTATGCGAAACTGATGAAGCGTAGCATTACAAAAACTTGATTTTCTCTTCAATTTTCATTGTTTCTTTCATTATTTAACAGAAATGTCCCAATAAAGCCAGTATTTCTCCAAAATCACCTAATGGTAGACAACCACCTTAATGAAAATGGTGTTAAAGAACGCCGGTCAACCAGCATCCTTTGCGGTTGCGCTTTGCAGAGAATATTGTCATATGAAAATGGCCGCTGCAGTCGAAAGGCAACAAGCGAAGCGCGCAAAGGATGCTGGTTGATTGGCGTTCTTTAGATAGTAGGGAACACAATGCAGAATCAAAATGTATACTTCAAAGCAATTTTAAGTATCTTTTTTTAGAACAATTTGCATTTAATTATCACTTTGTTCTCCGGACAGATTGTCACTGCAGTTTTTTCATAGTCGTCTTCCTTTTTCTAATCAATATAGACTCCAAATGCATGAAACAAGCATGATAAATCTTATTTGCTACAACATTTTCAAATCATGCACTTACTTATTCGAAAAATGATGTCACCAATGTAAATGACGTCATAGACATTAAATTTTGCTGTTGTCAGCAAATATGAAAAAGTTACATATCAAATAAAAGCTCTCATTTTGGTGAATCGAATTATATATGTTTCAAGTAATTCAAACAAGAAACAAAAAAATTATGGACGTTTAAACCGTTTTTGTTTATCATTCTCCAAATATGGTGCCGTTGTAGTCACGTGATCAATTTTAGAACAATGATGTATTGAAGTTGTAATTAGCAACTAAATTTGATTAAAGTCACTAAGGGTTGGTTGTCAGATCTTGTATCGCTTAGGTGCATTATAGCAAAGTTTGGTTGGGGGGCAAAAAACACCACCCCCCATGTGAAAGAGGGTTAAAATAATTCTCGCACTGGAAACAAGGAATGTCGCAAGGCATAATCACAAACTTTGCTTGTTGAAAAACAATCGATCAAACAATCACTGATTGTTAAAATGCAATACCCAATTAGACCACACGACACAGGAAATATCCAACCCATCCCAATGCCCTCACTTGTACTTTGTACTCGAGAGTCAAAAATGGGCAATTCTAAAATCTCGTTTTTAGGATATTCTACTCTCAGAAAGTCTTCAAAAAAGAATACGCCTAAATTATCAAGTAAACTAATACCTCTCCTCTCCTGAGCCACGCAATGCCTGTTTTGGACAAGTTCCTGTAATGATAATATAGTTTTAACTGCATTTCACAAAGTAGAGTAGCCAATAGACCCTTTCACGGTAGATCGAACGGGGGATTCGAATCGAGTTTTCGGCAGCATGCCGCGTGAAATTTTCGATTTCAAATTTTCTTGGTCATCCTTACATTTCGCATAGTTTTTCTGCGTAAACGTATTGCAACAAGTGAAAAATTTAACTAGACCTACCTGAGCATCCAAGGTACTTAGATTTAGTTTCCATTCTTTCTAAGATTTCTCAGAAATGATCTGGAAGCTTCGCAAACATCAATGGCTCTTTGCTCTGATCATAAAATAGCGGCCTAGGCCCAACGACCGCCCCAAACCCTTTCGGCTATAAATTCTTTCCAGTTAGAGCAACCATCCTCAAATCCAAAATGAAGAATCCTTATTAATCCATCATAATCCTCTGAAAATTTCACAGCTCGATTTTACTTGGTTTTCGCACAATGTCACCTTGATTTCAGTTCTGTTGTTTTTCCAATTATTCTCGCGGTCGGTCGCCGATAACTGAGAAGTTGGCATGTGACCAGGGACAAGCAAATTTTCCAATCTACGAACGGGGGTTCGAAACGGGGGTGGGCTTTTGCACGGCAAATCAGCAGATGACTTTCCGATCAAATTTTCAACCTTTTCCCAAAATTATCGTCGTTTCATTCAGTTCTTAATGTAGTTTGTAAACAGTTTCCAAAAGACAGAAGGATTTTCGCCCTTATTAAATTTTGCGAAAACTACCAATTTTGTTATTTCGATCCATCCCCTTTCGAATTTTGAGCAATCAGCTTTTGGACGGTACCAAGGGGATTTCATAACCAAGGGCAGATCTAGCAGACACAAAGAAGAAACACAGCGCCCTGTGAGCAAGGGAATCTATATTTTTGGTGAGATTGTGGTCATTAATGAGACGAATGGCCTTAGACTGGATTTTATCGATTGGTGCCAATGTTGTTTTGGGAGCACTGCCCCACCTGCGGGAACAGTACTCGAGGGTAGGGCGTATAAGGGATTTGTAGAATGTGTGTAGCTGGGAGGAAGTGAATTATTTTCGGGCTCTATATAAGAACCCAAGTTTTTGTGAGGAACATTTTATTGGATTTCTATGAACAAAGGGATATGCCTAGTTGGGAGATTGATGGAGATAAATCCAAGTCCTGGCCATTCATCACAACAGGTGGGAAATTTGTGTCCTTTTTTCTAGAAAGGATAACTTGGTCCGTTTTTCGTTGGTTGAGCTGAGCCAAGTTTTTGTTACCACATTCCTCGACCAATGTCAGGTCATGGCTGAGAAGTGAGGCATCAAGTGATCTTTGGAGTGGGGTGTCCTCGCTGGGCTGGCGNAGGTGAATGGACAAGCACCTTTGGTTGCAAATATCGTGACGATTTCACTATTGACGGGTTCTGGATTGTTGTGACAGACATCTACAACAAAATTCTCCTACCAGGCCCAAAGGGATTCACACTTGATGGGAAGAACAGGCCAAGTCAAACTAAATTTGCGATATATAATGATGTCATCGAGTTGCGCAAAGGGCAGCAACTTCGATTTTGGTACAGAGAAGACCTTAAACCTGTGAATAATGATGACGACGACAACCGTGGTGCTGTGAAATTCTATGCATATGCTATTAGACAATACGCTTAACTACAAGAAGAACTTTAAATGAACAAGAATGAATTTAATCTAAATTTAGTTTTACTTAATCAAGGAATTATAAATGGAAGAACGAACAATATGAAGTAACGAAATCTTAAATTAAGAATAAAATCCTGGAATAATAAAATCTTAATTTATCTATAAATAATCGCGAAAAACATATGTTTGTTTTGTTTTACTCCTTTTCTTGCGTGTTTGCTCAATGCTAATGGCAAACAAAGATGGCAACATAAATTATATTTTTTGTTTTGCGGTTTGTTTACATTTCGTTATAATTTTACAATATATATATTACTACACTATATACAAACTACTTACAACTAAACGATACCCTGGGGAGCAAAAGCTATGTCAACCCCGCGGCGATTACATCTACAATACATCAATACATTAATACATATAGATTAGAAAAGAAAAAGAAATAATGCCTACAAAGTCATAAGAGAAGACCACGGGCTAGAAGCAAAGCAAAGCCTTCATTTACAATTCCCGTGCCCACTTTGCGTAAGAGTGCATCAGTTGTGAAGTTTCAGTGATGATGTGAGCGATTACAACACCAAAATGTGTTTTCCATCTTACCTCTATGAAGGTGTTGTGGCGCAGTGGTGTAATCCTCTGACTTTGCAGCCAGAACAGTCAGGCGGACAGGGTTCGATTTGAGCACTTGAGCGTCATGACAAGGGGTCGCGGACTCGATTAGGTCTTCTCTACTTCTGCGATCCCAGCGCTTGGCGCTAAAAAACGCAACTTCACCTTCACCTCTAGTTGTCTCTACACACTATTCAAAGGATATTCTGCATTTATGCGCTAAAGCAATGGTTACGTTATTTCCTATCGATTGAATCATTCTTTACTCGGCTCGATTGATTTCGAGTCACTTGATAACAAGTATATGCTCGAAAGGTTTTTTTTTACATCTACGCTAATTTATGGTACTTTAATCGTTTATTTATTATATTTTCGTTTAACTTTTATGGTACCACACGCAACAAACATATTTTTATTGATATATACAGATACTACATGAGAAAAAAGTGGATGGAAATACTTACAAGTCATCAAAAGTATGCAATATAAAAACAGATATCTAAAAACATTAGTTATAAGAATGATTAATTACGCCGCTTACAAACCACTTGATGATACTATAAGAGCATTGAGCAAGACCCCCGTCTAAACGCCATGGTAGAATGTGCTCCGGGGACAGAAATGAAGCAATCCTGTCCCGGACAATATGCGAATCTCCCTGGTACAAAACGCCTTACAAGAGAAACGTCGGCTGCAAATTACGCAGACCCCTGAGAGAAATTTGAGAAGTTATTTCCACTCAGGTACAGTTTGGCACAAACACTTATCCTGTCACACTTATCCTGTCCTCTGTAGAAAATTGGAGTCCCGGCGAAAATTTGACTTTTTTTATATCATCAGGATTCCAGCGAACGTCTGACTTCTCATGGAGGCACTTGAACCAATGGCGCCTACCTTGTTTGTATGTGATTTTAGCCCTTATTCTATTACGTGATAGAGTACATGGAGCACTTGCTGTCTTGTCCTTCTTCAATACGGGTTACGTAAGAATATACTTTTGCGGTTTCACATTCAGGTGCACAGATAATACGATAACAACGGTCATATGAGATGACCACAGGGAACCTGGGAACCAGACATCAGGATTTTTGCAACCTCGTTCCTATGGTGTTCTTACGTCATAAGCTTATCACGAAGTTGACTCAACACACTGGTACACATTGCACAAATCTGTCCAAAAAGTGGTCAATTTAGCAGCTATTGTGAATTTGTAGTTGGCTAGGTAACGCTATAATTATGCGACCTCAATTCCAAACAATAAAGTAAAACTGTGATGATTGTTACTTAGTGACTAGATTGCATTATTGTTATTTGAATAATTAGTAAGTTTTGAGAAATAATTTATGTTTGCAATTTTTTTCAAATAGCCAATCAAATTGCAGAACGGCCTCTTGTATTGCAAAGTAGAAATAGAGCAACGAACTTACTCTGTGGGAGAGATTGGAATTTTTGAATATCACTGTAGGGATTAACAGGAAAGCAATTGCTCCGTGTACTATGTCACGAAATAGCACTGTGAATGAAACCAATACATACAAGGTAGGCGATTGATCTGAGACATATTTCCAAGTTGATTCACATCTTGAACTAAATTTGTATATTTAGTTAATCAGTAGCTGGTTTTACATTTTCGTTTTTCTTTTCTATTTAAGTTTTTGATTAATATATATTGTACATTTATAGGTTTAGACAAATATATTGTAATAGGTTATTTTTAATTTTTAGTTGCAGGGTACATTGTAAAACAGTTATCCAAACTGAATTGTAACCCTGGGTAAAGAATTCTAAAATAAAATAAATAAAATAAAATATTACAAAAATGTGCCTTTTACCGTTGATGAAGGGTTTTTAATTTATTTTGCGCAGTGTATTCGGTGCTTTAAATCACAGAAAGATTTATTTCACATTTTGAATCAAACTGGTATTTTAGTTCATCTTATTACAAAAGTAAGCCTTTTTACTGTTGATGAAGGGTTTTTAATTTATTTTGCGCAGTGTATTCGGTGCTTTGAATCACATACATATTTATTTCACATGTTGCAATAAAGTTACATTATTAGTTCATCTTATTACAATATTACAACAATGTTACAAAAAATGAGGTTTTCACAGTTGTTGTTTCCAATCAATATTTTGCAGTACGTATATTAGATCCTTTTAATTGCAAATGCCTGCAAACTGAAATTTACTTTATAACAAAATTGAATTCATAATTAGAAAAAATGTCTTTTTTCTGAAGAAACTAGTAATTGCTGCCATTCGCATGCGCGGCAGCTTACTAGACGCGATCAACGAAAGAAATCCGGTTGGGTTTGTATCACAATAGACGTTAGAACAAAAGAGCAATAAGAACAAACGAACAATCACAACAGTTTGTGATTGGACACAACAACAACCACTACAACGTGCATTTGAAAGGTAAAAGGTATTTATAGCTTCTGCGTGCATGATTGCATTCATCAATTCATAAGCGACTTTTGTAATGAGTGTACTCAATTACAACAGTAAGTGGTTGCAGGGATATCAAAAGAGCAGAAAAATGATCGCTAAGACAAACATACAATCGACGAGAAATGCTTCTATTTTGTAGTGGGATTGTTTTAACTTGCCAACCGTTATGCACAGAAATGAAAAGGATTATCGAGAACTGAGCGATATCATTCAAGCAACCTTGACCATCCCCCCGGGCAGCTTGGGGTCAACAAAAATTGATTGCACAAACGCCACAAATGCCCGGGGGCCAGATATTTTTGTGGCGAATGCCCAGGGGCTGGGCACTGAAAACCTGCTATATTCTCAGTCACTGTATAACACGAAATGCCAGTGTTATCAAATGACCTGTTTCTACCATCAATGATACCTGAACAAACAAAGAAGTAAGAGAAATCAGCGACAACAACAATTGCCAATGTTTACTTCTGGATACCAACTCAACTAACATTTCAATAAATCATGATCACAAAAAAGCCGCTTATAATAAAGAAACCCGTGGGAATAACGTCAATCTTCTGCTTCCTAAAGTTTGCACTGAAGCTGGCTGTAAATCATTCCTCTTTCAGGGGTCAGCACTTTTCAACAAACTGCCTAATACGTTGAAAGGAGAATAGTCGATAATAAATTTTAAGAGACTATGCGATCAACTTGACTGTGATTTTTAATTTTACACTATCTGGATTTTTAAACGTGAACTTGTAATTTGACATCTTTTAATTATTTTAAACTTTTATTTTTAACAGGACCTTGGATGATAGCAGCTTCTGTACAAGCTGATCAAGTATACCTGTATAAATATAGATTATTATTATTATTATTACTATTATTGCTATATTTGAAAAGGGGGCTCATGATGATTTGTACAGTTTGCATTGAATTACTCAAAGATTGGGGTCTTGTGGATTTTGACTCATTTCCTAGGGCAGTCTTTCAAGCAAACTGAACCATAGAGCAGCACTTCCTTAACAATATTAACAGCTAGTTTATGCATTAGCAATTCACCTGCATGATGCGTGTGACTTTTATCCAATCAGCGCCGGCTCCTGCAAAAATAAAACTATGGCTTTAAACATCAGCAACTTGCGCAGAATCGTTTGACTCCAGTAGAGACATTTTGCGTATTTGTCGAAAACTTTGAAAATGACAAGAATGAAAGTGAGAATATTTTTGTTCTTGCTTCTGTCACAAAGTTTTATCGAGCCACTGAAATGCCAGATAGCTACACCAGGAGCATTTTTCTCTTTTGATGGAACAGGAAAGCCAGACAGTCCCCAGGAAAATGAGATGACTTTGCAAAGAGAATTCTTTCAATGCGGAATGAACGCAGAATGCTCTAACATTGTCACGTCTGCCACTAATTTCAATTCGGAGGAAAGAGAAGAGAAAAATAAAGACAAAGGGACAGCTAACCAAAAAGGGAAAATGTGGATAAAGGCTCCTGAACCAGGTATTTTAGATTCATGCAATCTTGGAATTTAAAAGTGCATTTCAGACATTTGAAAGGCTAATTTTCACTGTTAACTAATTATTAAACAATTTTGCGATGAATGAAGCAAGAAAGTTAGAGTGGAATCAAAGCCAGAGCTGAGATTATCTTTTTTACAGTAAGAAAGCAAAGGAATACTTGCAGATTAAAGTTATAGTTAAAGATTTGAAAATGGGACAAACGAAAACAATTGACAGCATGTCAACATCCTGCAATACCAGTACGAATAAAGAGCATAGTAAACTTGCCCGAAGTCTATTTCCTGATGTTCGTCTGACCGATCTCTTTTCCACAGTTCCTGGATCTGCAATTCCAGCATTATGGTGGATTTCTAGATCCAGGAACGACGGGAGATGGATCGGTCAGATGGACTTGGGGAATATACCATGGGCGGTAGGAGACGTTTGGATTGCTTTTTGAAAAATGATGTGGTCATAGGTTGCGGCTATTAAGATGAAATTAGCCCACGATGTTTTCAGTGCAGCTTCCTGTTATTTTGTAGCCACTTGACGGTTGACCCGGCAGACACCAATCTGTCCGTCGACATAATGTTGATGCTAATGCTAAGTCGATGGGCAGATTAGCGTCTGCCGGGTCAACAACCGTTAAGTGGCACCAAAATAACAGGAAGCCGCTTTAAAAACATCGTGGCCAATTTAATCTTAATAACCGAAACCTATGACCACATCATTTTTCAAAAGCAATCCAAACGTCTCCTACCTCCCATGAATAGACATGGGGCAAGTCTAAGAACATAGTGCTTTTATTATTGTTTATATCTTTAAGGCTCTGGTACCCAGGGTAATGGAGCTATTACGAAAAATTGTTACCCTTAACAACAATCAGTTGTTTTTATTGTTACTAGATTTTTAAAATATCAGTATATTAAATTATTGGCTACTTTTTGCTATGACTACACAAACAATCTTCTTGTAAGAGTGTTGCACACTATTTTTTTGAAAGCAAGTGCATACTTGTTAAGGATACCGAGGACTGCCCCTTTTGTCTAAGCCTTTTGTTATTAGTTGAGGATACCGAGTACTGCCACTTTTGTCTAAGCCTTTTGTTATTTTTTGAAGATACCGATGACTGCCCCTTTTGTCTAAGCCTTTTGTTATTAGTTGAGGATACCGAGGACTGCCCCTTTTGTCCAAATGCTGGTAAAGTTCAAAGCAAATCGATAGCCGGGAAACTTATTGCCATGCGCGAGAATCTCTTTGTATTTGCTAATCCTTCTTTGGATTGTGGTTGGATTCTCCGTTCACATTCTTTTCACAAATCAAACATACTTTCTGCGCATGATAATAGGATTATTTTTTGGGGGATAACCGCTTGCTTTTGAACTTCGATGATTCGTATCCCCAACGAATACAGTATGAGAAACTGTTGACGTTTCAGGCTTAGATCAATTAGAATTATCATGATCCATTATTATTTTAAGCCAAAACGCCGTGCAAAACGAAAATCTGTTCAAAGTACGATTTATGATACTGTCTCTGTTTGTTTGTAACTTTTTTCTACTTTATTAATAGATTAGCAAAGATGCGAGCCAAATGAACTGCGTTTAGAAAATGCTCTTTCTCTGTTGCATTTTAGCGCCAGTAAATTTTAGCGCCCCAATTTGAATATATATACCTAAGAAGTGAGCAGTAAAGTTAAAGATTACTATAGAGTTTCTACGGTCCTATTGGTCTATTGAACATATTTCTGCTCTTCCGGCTTTGTGATTGGATGATGACCGTTGCTGAGCACTAGACTATTGATTTCAAAGAAGACTGCAATTACAATCTATGCTATCGTCTTTGTAGTGTCGTTAAGAATTTTATAAGTCCTCTGCATAGGCTAGGAATATTGAGCATGAGCAAAGTGAATGCTTTTACATCCTATAGTTGATTCGGAAGATCTGTATGCTCGATGTGTCTACTAAATAGACCTGAAACAACAATCTCTACTGCTTTGTTTTGTTTTAGAGTCAACTTTGATCTCAAATTTCCATCGTCCTCTGCTAGAGTAGGAATATCTAAATGTCTAAATCATCTCTATAAAAGCTAGGAATATTCAAGCGCGAGCGATGCGAGTGCTTTTACACCGTACAATAGACCCAGAAGTATGCTTGATATTTCTATTCAGCTGATAACAACATGCTTTACTGATTTGTTTTGTTTTAGAGTCAACTTTGATCTCAAAAGGCAAAGATACAAGGCAATCAACACTTTATCGTTCTGCAGTGAGTTCTCTTGCTGTTGATGGTAACAGAAACAATGTGTTTAGTGGAGGTTCTTGTAGCTGTACACTGGGAGAGACGACGCCTTCATGGTGGCGAGTTGACCTAGGCCAACCATCAATGATATATAACGTCATGATCACAAACAGAGGAGATTGCTGCCCAGAAAGATTGAAAGATTTCAACATCCGGGTTGGATTTGAAGACAAGAAGAATGTTAATCCTGCTTGCAGGGAGCATGTTGGTATTACAACTGGCATCACTGTTGACTTCAAATGCGACAACGCTCTACCAGGACAATTTGTTTACATAGAGTCAGCACTGCTTAACGTACATTTGACATTATGCGAGGTTGAAGTGTATGGATATTACTTTTGACTATTGTCATTATAAAAGTTTAGAAAACTATTGGGTGTGCCATAAACTTCTATTTGAAAAGCTACAGATAATAAGCTAATCCATCGAATTTAAAAATCGTTTGGATTTATCATAGTCAAACACTGATTTAGAAATTTACATTTGACTCAATCTTTGATTCTTTCCTGAAAATGCCTCTGTCTTTAATGGTTTACACGTTTTTTCTTTTATAAGAAACTTGGATCAGCCCACAGTACTAAAAGTTTCTTAATTTCCCATGAAAATTCAGCTTTATGGCATTAAAAGTTTCTTAATTTGTTTCTTACTTTTTGGGTGCATGAATTAAGATGTAGTTTCTACTACTGCAACGTATTTGTTTGTTGACATATAGAACAATGTTTTACAAGAAAAAAAGTTGTATTGGGCTCAAAACATACAATTATCATGAACATTACTCAAGAATAAAACTTCAACGACACTTCTGCCATGATTTTCTTGGATTTAGCTTTCAAAAGTTTCTTAGCGCTCCTCAACCATACAGTAAAGTCCCGCTTTTAAGAAACCACTTTATAAGAACTCAGACCCTGAATTTTTGCTAAAACAATAGGAGAACAATAGACTAATTACGGGAGAACAATAGGCTGATGTCAAAAAGTGGGTTTCTTAAAGGCGGGACTTTACTGTAGTACTAGAGTTTCTTAAATTTTTGGTCATCCTAGTACTAGTTTCTTATAAACCAGTTTCTTATATAAAAAAAAAACGTGCAATGCCTCTGTTACATTTTTATGTTCAGTCGTCCGAAGGGGGGGGGGGTCACTTATTACGTATTGGGGCACTTAATGGGCATTTTGTCTTGAGCCTGTGGTCAGAATGGTTTTTTCTCAGAGCTTAGAAATACATTTTAGGCCATTCCCATTGTATTGCTAATCCTCCAAACAATTGGGAAAACGACAAGATCTAAAACACTATTTCTGTGCCTAGCAACTGTTCATCGACTGCACATTTGGAATCTGCATGGTCGAGTTAGCTAAAATCATCGGAAAATTTCCGGCTGACATGATTCCTAAAAATCTCAATTATGACGCAATAGGATCGATGACGTCATGAAATTTGTCAATTTTCGTCAAAACCCAAAAAGTTATATATCATTCGAACTGTCTGAACAAATGCAGCCTAATTGTTCCAACTGCAGTATTTTGGAACACACTTAACTTACATACAAAGATCTACAGCTACATTAGTTCGAAAATATGACAGTTAATGACGTAATCAAAAATAACACTTCATGTCGAATTCAAATTGCATCCAAGTGAATTCGAATCTCTATGGTCGATTCGAAAGCAAGTATAAGATCAAATGTTAGACACGTTGCTAGATCGTTAGAAGAAATTCCCTGTCCAGGAACAACGACCTGAGAAAATAATTACAATAGAATTGCAAATTCGTTCCCGAGGGTATCTGTTGTTGTCAACATGAGGCTATAGCCCTCAACAGAACCCTTGGGACTGGGACGTGTTGGCAAAATTTGGCAGAAAATTGCTGGAATTAGACATAATTAGGCAGACAGCAGGTACTTTCGAATCCCATGCTCGACATTTCGAAATAAAGATTCCATGAGTCGAACACCACTCATTGTGTAATTATCATATTCTAGTACATTGTCGTATTTTTAAATATTTATCAGTTTACATTGTGATAAGCCATCGGAACCTTCTTTAGTTCGACTGAACGCCACTCGTTCTGGGTGAGAAATTTACTTTGTTTTGAAGACAGCCAATCAAACTGCATTATCGCCTAACAGTATCCAGGGCCAATGTAGGCGTTGCAGTTTACGGAAAAATCTTCATTGGCGAGGTTGAGTAGAATGGTAGAATTGTTAACTTTGATTTTCGTTTTAGTCGCGTGCTAAAAAATAGCTATGGCCCTTCTCCTGAGAACTGTGCGTTTTCTTGCGTCATATTCTGAAAAATAGAAGATAACTATCTATTATCGGTTTCAGCCGGAAAAGGATGAATTAGAAAATAAGTGAAAAATAACGGTAAGCAAACAGTNTAACTTACATACAAAGATCTACAGCTACATTAGTTCGAAAATATGACAGTTAATGACGTAATCAAAAATAACACTTCATGTCGAATTCAAATTGCATCCAAGTGAATTCGAATCTCTATGGTCGATTCGAAAGCAAGTATAAGATCAAATGTTAGACACGTTGCTAGATCGTTAGAAGAAATTCCCTGTCCAGGAACAACGACCTGAGAAAATAATTACAATAGAATTGCAAATTCGTTCCCGAGGGTATCTGTTGTTGTCAACATGAGGCTATAGCCCTCAACAGAACCCTTGGGACTGGGACGTGTTGGCAAAATTTGGCAGAAAATTGCTGGAATTAGACATAATTAGGCAGACAGCAGGTACTTTCGAATCCCATGCTCGACATTTCGAAATAAAGATTCCATGAGTCGAACACCACTCATTGTGTAATTATCATATTCTAGTACATTGTCGTATTTTTAAATATTTATCAGTTTACATTGTGATAAGCCATCGGAACCTTCTTTAGTTCGACTGAACGCCACTCGTTCTGGGTGAGAAATTTACTTTGTTTTGAAGACAGCCAATCAAACTGCATTATCGCCTAACAGTATCCAGGGCCAATGTAGGCGTTGCAGTTTACGGAAAAATCTTCATTGGCGAGGTTGAGTAGAATGGTAGAATTGTTAACTTTGATTTTCGTTTTAGTCGCGTGCTAAAAAATAGCTATGGCCCTTCTCCTGAGAACTGTGCGTTTTCTTGCGTCATATTCTGAAAAATAGAAGATAACTATCTATTATCGGTTTCAGCCGGAAAAGGATGAATTAGAAAATAAGTGAAAAATAACGGTAAGCAAACAGTTAATCAAGAAAATGCATTACAAATACGAAGAAGAAAGTTCAGTTTAGGGGCTAAGTGCAAAATAAGTCTTTTTTTTATACATTCCTTTAAAAGTTACAATACATATTACTAATTACACTACTTACAAGCTACTCTACACTACTACTAGGACGATACCATGAGGAGCAAATAACTATGTCTACCTCATGGCAATTATATGAAACAGGGAAAAGTAAATAGAACTACACGTAACTACTACAAACAAAAAGTGATATTTACTAAAGGAGACATGGTGGTTGTGTGACTTATAACTGAGTTTAAAAGTTTCTAATCAAACCGACCAGTTTTATGGATAAAACGCAAAGTTAATAGAAGTATATTTCTATTAAGATCATCGGGAAAATCATTATCACCATACAATAAAATCTGCACTAAAACCTCGTTTGAAAGATTTGTATGTCCATGTGGTCGTAATAAAGCAGAAACTCCAGCGAGAAGATCTCTTCGTGGTGCTTCAAAAGAAGGGCAGAGCAACAAAAAGTGCTTCGTATCCTCGATGCCATCGTTGGTTGCGCACATTGGATTAATAGTATTAGTATAGTAAAATAAGTCTTGCAACTCGAAAATGTCCATGCATTTGGGACTAAAAGTTATTAGTGGAATCTTCTGTCAGTATCCACAGCAACTCGTCCAACTCTAATCAACCGAATCAATCGAGTCAAGGTTAAAACAACTATTGTTTTTCACACAATCTCGTAATCCGATTGGCACTACATGAATTAGTGGCAAGAGCCTGGATAGGACCTCCTTGTCAAAGTAANAGGAATTAAGTTGAAAGTTTGGACAAGGAGGTATAAAGGACTACGAGGTGTTTGTGTTGGCTACTTGATTGCATTCGACAAACATATGAATTTGGTAAGATATTCCTTCCTGCGTAGAGTAGCATTGCACTAGTTTCGTCGCCCAACATGTTTAACCGCGAGCTACCGCCTTATTTTCAAACTCCATTGGAAAGGGCTTGGGTCTAGCAAATGACAACAAGCCCGTGAAAAAACTTTGCTTACGTCATTTTCTCAATGGCAAGGAACTTTCTTATTTTTTTTTTTTATACATTCCTTTAAAAGTTACAATACATATTACTAATTACACTACTTACAAGCTACTCTACACTACTACTAGGACGATACCACGAGGAGCAAATAACTATGTCTACCTCATGGCAATTATATGAAACAGGGAAAAGTAAATAGAACTACACGTAACTACTACAAACAAAAAGTGATATTTACTAAAGGAGACATGGTGGTTGTGTGACTTATAACTGAGTTTAAAAGTTTCTAATCAAACCGACCAGTTTTATGAATAAAACGCAGAGTTAATAGAAGTATATTTTTATTAAGATCATCGGGAAAATCATTATCACCATACAATAAAATCTGCACTAAAACCTCGTTTGAAAGATTTGTATGTCTAAGTGGTCGCAATAAAGCAGAAACTCCAGCGAGAAGATCTCTTCGTGGTGCTTCAAAAGAAGGGCAGAGCAACAAAAAGTGCTTCTTATCCTCGATGCCATCGTTGGTTGCGCACATTGGATTAATAGTATTAGTATAGTAAAATAAGTCTTGCAACTCGAAAATGTCCATGCATTTGGGACTAAAAGTTATTAGTGGAATCTTCTGTCAGTATCCACAGCAACTCGTCCAACTCTAATCAACCGAATCAATCGAGTCAAGGTTAAAACAACTATTGTTTTTCACACAATCTCGTAATCCGATTGGCACTACATGAATTAGTGGCAAGAGCCTGGATAGGACCTCCTTGTCAAAGTAACATTATGAGTCATCCGAAGAGATATCACTGATGTCAAAACACCTAGGAAAATGGAGACTCAGGTACTAAGTCAGGTAATCAGTCTATCAAGTGGGAATCCTTCGGGTCTAAAGTCTGTCTCAAATTAGCATAGGTGTAAAATCTATGCAGAACTTCAAAATTAATCGCATAAAATGTTATTGCCCCATTCTTTTAATAAATTGCTCGAAGGGAACTTTAGGTAATTTGCCATGGTCATTGAGAGAGAATTTTTGATATCATAATTATTTTTGAATTACATATGGTTTTTATATTTCTGCTAGTTTTGAAGTTGTGACGCCATCAAATTGCTAAATCGTAAACCATAAAAGCTACAGACTTTTGCTTGCCACCATCTTGTAGTCCTTCAAAAACTGAGGTTTTCGTGTATTGATTGTGTTGATTTTCCTCAATCAGCTTAGAATTTATGGTGTTTTAATGTTTTTCAAAGCATTGGATACTTCCTCTCATGCATCCTTTTATAAACATGAAAACGCTGTAATTCCAAAAAATAATGATAACATCAAAAATGCTCTCTCTGGGATTATGGCAAATTACCTAGAGTTTCCTTCGAGCAATTCATTTGAAAGAATGGGGCAGTAACATTTTACACAATTAGTTTTAAAGTTCTGCAAAGATTAGACGCCTATGCTTCTCAAATTAGATGTTACTTGAAAATTTCCGAAACAATTGCATGAGTAATTTTGCACCATCGCAAATCTCACGTGACATGTAATTTGAGATAGACGTTTGAAGAAAACCTGTTTTTATATATTAACTGTGCTTGTCCTTTCGCCTGCGCATTCGAGTATATATGCGCTCCGTGTGAAGGTTCACTGAAGAAAAGATCTATGATTGACTGAGCATTACGCTTGATGTATGTATAAATGCAGGCAGGATTTTTTGATATACCGGGTGAGTAAAAAAAAACATGGGACATTTAACAAGACATATTCTGGTTGAAAACGAGTCAAATCGGAAGTGTTAAAGTTTTATATTGCAGAAGAAAGACTGAAATAGTTATAGAAATTTATTTTGTTAAAATCGGTCATTTCTTTCCTTATTTATTTGCGATTTTGTGATATAGCCATTTTGATGAAAAGTATCGCTAGTAAAAGAACTTACAGCTTGCTAAATAATTAGTCCCCTAGGAATGTTTTCAGTGATGTTTTCTTTAATAAGTAACACTAACTTTAGAATAAATTCTACTTTGATCATTTAAAGTTCTTGTAGTTAAGCGTATTGTCTAATAGCGTATGCATAGAATTTCACAGCACCACGGTTGTCGTTGTCATTATGCGCAGGTTTAAGGTCTTCGCTGTACCAAAATCGAAGCTGCTGCCCTTTGCGCAACTCGATGACATCATTATATATCGCAAATTTGGTTTGACTTGGCCTGTTCTTCCCATCAAGTGTGAATCCCTTTGGGCCTGGTAGGAGAATTTTGTTGTAGATGTCTGTCACAACAATCCAGAACCCGTCAATAGTGAAATCGTCACCAAATTTGCAACCAAAGGTGCTTGTCCATTCACCTTCGGAGGAGCATTTGAATAACCCTGAGTGATGGACAATCTTTATTTTGTACTTGCCAGACTGAACTCCAACTGTCACTTGAGCGAAGCCATCGTTACTAGGTTTCACCTCAACGATTCCATTGTTTTGACTCTGAATTGGAAGTATGTCTGCAACATAACAATGATAAACTNAATTCATTCTTGTTCATTTAAAGTTCTTCTTGTAGTTAAGCGTATTGTCTAATAGCATATGCATAGAATTTCACAGCACCACGGTTGTCGTCGTCATCATTATTCCCAGGTTTAAGGTCTTCTCTGTACCAAAATCGAAGTTGCTGCCCTTTGCGCAACTCGATGACATCATTATATATCGCAAATTTGGGTTGACTTGGCCTGTTCTTCCCATCAAGTGTGAATCCCTTTGGGCCTGGTAGGAGAATTTTGTTGTAGATGTCTGTCACAACAATCCAGAACCCGTCAATAGTGAAATCGTCACCAAATTTGCAACCAAAGGTGCTTGTCCATTCACCTTCGGAGGAGCATTTGAATAACCCTGAGTGATGGACAATCTTTATTTTGTAATTGCCAGACTGAACTCCAACTGTCACTTGAGCGAAGCCATCGTTACTAGGTTTCACCTCAACGATTCCATTGTTTTGACTCTGAATTGGAAGTATGTCTGCAACATAACAATGATAAACTGAGACTACGTTCACACGATGCCGGCACATTTTGAAAAATGTGAAAAATGTGACGGATAGGCCTGCCGTTCACACGAAAATGGCACATTTTTTGCTGGCAGATTTTGAAAACGGTAGATTTTGAAAATGGAACTCTAACCGGCAAATTTTGAAAACAGCATCGTGTGAACACTCAAAAACGATGAAAACGGAACATTTTTCGACACTTTCAAAACGAGGCTGGTCGATTCTAAAGGCGTATGTACATTTCTTTAGCATAAAATTCAAGGGGAGATTGCAACAAGTTTGTTACCGTCAAATTTCCTACTGTTTTCAAATTGTGCCGGTGTCGTGTGAATGCTAGCTAAAATTTGCTACCGTCACATTTTTCACCGTTTTCAAAATGTGCCGGCATTGTGTGAACGTAGTCTGAGTGGCTGGTACATTACTCTGTTCAGATTGCTAATCAGAGGCTCCCTAATTGGAGAATTTAGATCGCATGTCACAGCATTGGCTTCAAATCTGTAAAAGGCTGATAACTTGTTTCATATGACTCTGGCACAGCTAAAATTGGGTCCATCATTAGAAATCGCTGGCATTTAATAGAGGATAAACAAGTTCTTGAACAGGTTTGGAACGATAGCATGCCGGTCCTGGCTCTCCAAAGAAGGACCAACCTGAAGGACATGCTGGTGAAAACAAAGTCATCATCATAACACACCATACAACAACTACCACAACAACGACAACGACAACCACCAAAACATACAATGCTTGCCCAAAGTCCTTGGAATACTTAGGCCCTTTCTTGATAATGACACACTTATCCGCCATTCTATCAGTAGAGATTAGTAGAGGCACCACCTCCCCCCAAACAATGTTGATTTGCAAGGCAATTGTCCTAGCCTTTCATCAGAGTCACAGTCACGAATCGTGGTGTCAGCCTTATTTTATCGTCACAGAACATCATTGTTCTAAGGGGGAGAGGGGGTAAGCGCATAACA
>REGM01000427.1:19192-43624 GCA_004194415.1 Aurelia aurita
TTTTGACTTTACGTGATCGACCTGAACTCAATTCCCAGCAGTCATCTATCCCTTTAGTTCTTTTTTGATGTGCCTCATTTGATTCACTTGGGACTCCAGGTCCCGGGTTCCCCGTCGCGTAGGAAATGTAACTCACGCTTGTTTACCTAGAATTACTTGTTTGTCTTAGGGTATAAATTTGCCGTGTACCGTTTAATTTTCGCTGAGGATGAACCAAGTTTGGTTCGAAACGTTCAAAACATGTTTATGTCAACTTTCTCTGGGCGACATTTTAACTGATATTTAGACTAGAAATCTCACCATATTCGAGTGAAACTTAATCCTGTAGAAAAGTTCACATAATAAGGGTACTAGGCAGGTGGTATGGTCCTGAATTTCGAACAGATAACAACTAGATCTATTTCATTCAAAGAAATTAAGTAGCTTCATACTTCATTAGATTAAATTGCCAATTGAAAGTCTTCGTTCTGTGGTAAGGAAATGACCAAGTGGAACCCTTTTTCTAGCTCCCTTTGCTGCTTTATCGTGTATGACGTACGCTTTCGTCGTTCAGGGGGCTTCAGTGAAATGAGAATTGTTCACCTCTCTTCTGCATAGTCAACTGGAAACAACTTAGGAAAGATCGGCCATGAATAACAAACTGTGAAAGGGAAATTTCCACCAACATCACTGGCCCTGGTACCCAGGTTAAAATGTTCCTAAATATAATTTCATAATTCATACCATTCTCCTTGAAATACAATCAATTATTCATTTTCACTTACTAACATCGGGACTAACATTTCCAATACATTCTCCAACGAAACAACGAAAATAAATGCAAAAAATGGAAGGCTAAGAGGTGAGGATAAATTGATTAAAATTTCTGATAGTGCATGCACAAAAAAATATATCTTCTCGGCGATGAACGAGATGGTTTCTTCAAACTAAAATTAGAGCCTGGCAAACACGCCAATGTTCTTCTTCTGAAGCAAGCTTTGCAAAGAAAATTACTTCGGCCTTGTTTTGTCTTGCTTGAAAATGATTCCTTTATTCAGTTCATTTATTTGCTAGTATTTAAGAACTTCTTTGTGAATCGGGTTCAAACTTTTGCAATTTTTCTGCTTTGATTTATGTTCAAATTTTTGTTTTGTGTCTAGACAGGTTCTTGTTTGTCGCATGATAATTTTGCAAAATTCTCCCAAACCTTAAACCAAAACTCTTCTTGACTATGATAACTGTAAAATTTCATAGATATCTATCTTAATTGATTAAAAAATATGAAAGCTGCGCGCACAATTTTTGCCAAGTCAGTTTCTTACCTTACATACTTTCTTGACCGTTTGTGATAATTTTCTGTGACCAGTGTCAAATAAAATAAATGGGACCAGCATGGACACTTGATCGGGAGCGAGAGGCAAATCACTCCCAAGGAATCTCGCATACTTCTTACAAAATCCTTTTGTCTACTCGAGAAACTGCTGTTTTCCTAAAAATCTCGTACGTTTTTACAGGTTTACAGAAAACAAATAGCCCAGAAGTCTAGTCCCCAGCCCCCTGAAATTTCGGATCTCTTGCTAATGTAGCCTAGACTTACTACGTTGAGTCCTATTAATCGCTACCACCCACCCACCCTACTCGCTCATACTGCCGTCTTATTGCTATTTGATACATTTCTAAACAAACTGTACGGGAAAGAACATTTAACTTACCTTTATTTTATCAAGATCGTTCGTTAAAAATGTGAATCAAAGCCAAGCGGTCAAGACGAGCAAGTCTGCCGACACCTCGGTTGAAACCATAGAAACGATGGCAGTTGGCGGGCTGTTGTTGTTGCGCTGCACTGTTCCGTTAGCATTGGTCAATTTTGAAAACGAGGCACGTGCTTTTTTTTTTACAAATATAAATTTAAAAAACAACAAGTTATACAAGATACTGTAGCATTTGTAACGAGGAGGACACGCAGTCACCGGGTCCTCACTACAAATGCCACTTACAATTTTCTAAGAAATATCAACGATAAAATAAAATATAAAAAATACACAAAGCAAGGTAAAGACTAAAACAAACAGAAAACAAAAACTAAAGTACCCCCAAAAACCATGCAAACAGCCCACCACCTACCAAACCACAACCACGAGCACACCGGCAGGGAGAGACCACACAGCGGAGGCAGAACCCGGAGGAAACCCAGAAACCGAGCCCAAGACAGCCCCCCTGAGATTCTAGCATCTCCTTCGTCCAACCCATCACCCGCGATAAATTAAAGTGCCAGACACCCAAGGGAGAAAGCCGCCGAGCACGATCTCCAGAACTTCCCAAATCCAATCCCCGCCCCAAGAATCCCCCAGCCGATACCACCGCGGCAGCAATTCGATGAGCAGAGGCGGCTCACACAAACTCGGGGAGCAATTCAGTCGGGAGCACTTTAGGCACGTGCTTGACAGGGCCAACTTTTGTGCTGGGAAGCCATGAGTTCTAGTATGAGCGAGTAGGGTGTAGTGCTGCCACTCGTAGGGGAATTTCCCTACCGTAGGGGAAAATAAGATTGCGTAGGTCGTAGGGGGAACCTACGGGGAAAATGACTAACCGGGACTTCCAATGACAAACAGCCCACCACCCACCAAACCACAACCACGAGCACACCGGGACTTCCAATCTTAGCCGAATCTCTTTGTGACATTTTTAACCTCTCTTTAGCTACTGGTGTTTTCCCAGATAGTTGGAAAATTGCAAGAGTTGCCCCTATATTTAAAAGCGGACAACAGAATGATCGCTCAAATTACAGACCTATTTCAGTTCTCCCTTTTTTATCTAGAGTGTTTGAAAAGTTGGTTTACAATCAGCTTTATGAGTATTTGGACGGAAATGAGCACCTTTTCTCGCATCAATCCGGCTTTAGGAGTTTGCACTCTGTAGTTACGTCGCTCTTAAACAATACCAATGATTGGTACGTCAATATTGATAAAGGAAAATACACTGCTATGGTCTTCATTGACCTCAAGAAAGCATTCGACACGGTCAATCATCAGATTCTTCTCGCGAAGCTGAAGAAGTATGGCATTGATGACCTCGAATATTTATGGTTCCAATCCTACTTAGAAAACAGACGTCAGTTCTGTAAAGTTAATGGTGCACGATCTAATTTGCAAGATATTGATTGCGGTGTTCCGCAGGGATCATGTTTAGGACCACTTCTTTTTCTAATCTACATTAATGATCTTCCATTGGCTCTCCATAAATGTAATGTGACAATGTATGCTGATGATACAAGTATTTCATATGCTTCTAAAAACATCGAAGAANCCCCACCCACACACCTTACTCGCTCATGCTAGTATGAGCGAGAAGGGTGGGTGGGTGGTAGTGATTACTAGAAACTAAACGTAATAAGTCTAGTGAAGCGTTAGAAGGCATTAGAATTTACGAGGGCGAGGTGTGAACATGTAGTAAGAGAGGACTTTTGGAATTTTAAATTTCTCTGCCTCAGAAAACTGTACCGGGTGTCCCAAAAAAAGTATACAGATTCGGTCAACCCTAACGATCAGAATTTAGCATGAATCAATTGGAAACCATTTTTAAAGCATTACTCGGTAGGGTAGTTAACTTGAACATAGATACCTTGTTTGTTGACATTGGTGCTTTGAGAAAGAGATATATATCTTCAAAGGACAAATTTGCCTCCACCTCCAAACCAGAGCTTTGGCGTTTTGGCCTAAGCAATACCCACAATTTGTTTCACTTAGAATGAATAAAGTTTACTTCGGAGCTCCCTTGATGATAAGCTTCACGTAAATTATATTTTGTGAAACGCATTTGTTGTGCAGTTTTAAATTTTTCTCCTCCTGGTTCAAATTTGGAGGTGGAGGCAAATTTGTCCTTTGAAGATTAATATATCTACTCTCATAGCACCAATGTCGACAAACAAGGTATCTATGTTCAAGTTAACTATGGAGTAATGTTTTAAAAGTGATTTTGGATTGGTTCATGCTAAATTCTGATCGTTAGGGTTGACCAAATCTGTATACTTTTTTTTGGGACACCCGGTATTGTGGAAGGACTGTAAAAACGTTGCATTTGTTGAACTAAGGTTGCATTTGTTGAGTATTTATTATTGCTTTTATGCAATGTTATTGGCCCAATTCGTGGAGGTGTGATTGGCCCAATTCGTCAGCCAATCAAGATTGTACAAAAAAGACTTATGGGCCTCATATTCAAACATTACACTCCTAATGAGAACGAGGGCGTGCACAAAATACGAATTCACAAAATGGCGCCGCACAGAAGCGGGAAAAATTCAACATGGAAAAAGTATGTAGCTAATTTGAGCATAAAAGACCTCATTTCCTTTGTAAAGTCATTGCTCTTCGAGCCAAAGAACACATGGATCATAGCTGCTGGATTGCTTTTTGCAGAAATCTTTGTCAACATCTTTGTTATCCACAAAGTTCGATGTAAGTTTTAGGCCCTTTTCTGTTTTCTTCAGTCTGTCTGTTCTGTTGTTGTTGTTTGGCTAGCTGTTTGGCTCCATCTCTATCTATTCTCACCAGAAGTGTCGTGCGAAAAACGTAAGATAACGCAAATATTGATATGGATGCACAATCTTATGGAGTCCCGGGCATCGTGTTACTCCGCCCATGGGAATTTACCCTATTTAAGGGCTGCATAGACTCATTTGCACGTTTTCCAATCAACTTACTGGCTTGGATCGGATCTCAATCGACATCTCAGGAACGGCGCTGACAGTTCGAAGAATGGCTCAAGTGCCCCTCATTGACAATATTCCAGATGAACCAAACAACGCAGTGCATGATCATGAAGCTAACAGAAATGTGGACGCTATTCAACCAAATGTGGCTGGAAATGAGCCAGACCAAGTGAACCAGGACCCACAGCCACCCCAAGCCGAACCACGTGTGGAGAACGCTGCAAGTCTTCCTTCCCCTTCTTTCTCGTTTCGTTTTCGAATCGTTTACGCTTTCGTTCTCAATGTTCATTTGTAATCGTTTTTGCCACAATTTTTTCCCAGTCCACGTTTTGAGGTTTGTTATGATGCTCATTTGTGTGTTTCACATGAAGTTTTTTCCTTTATCTTCCCATTTCCCCCTTCCCCTGAGCTGCGTATCTCAATTTGTTTCTTTCTCGAAGGTTTCCCATGTTTTTCCCACATCTACCTGTCTCCGAGTTGTGTATCTCAGATGTTTTTCTCGAGAAATGTTTCCCTTAAAATCCCCGTATTCCTTTTCCTTGAGATTCCCGTTTCCCCGAGCTGTGTGTCAGGGTTTTTGTTCCTCGAGATATTCCTCTGAGCATTTTCCCTTGAATCGCCGTATTCCCCCTTCCTTGAGTGGTCTATCCCGGATGTTTTTTTACTTGAAGTTCCCCTGGTTTTCCCCCGAGACCGAGTGTGGTTTGCAGATGCTTTTCTCGCCTTTAAAACCCCCATACTCCTTTTTCCGTGAGTTGAGTATCACTTGTTTCCCCCGAGTATTTTCCCTCTGTTTTTCCCATATTCCCGTATTTTCCCTGAGTTGTGTGTCTTGAATTTCCTCCAAGATTTTTTCTGTGTCTCCCCCCCACTTTCTCCTGTCCGTGGGCCGTGTGCCTCAGATGTTCCCCTTGTATATTTTAACTGTCTTCTCCCCATATTTCGCTTTCCCTGAGTTGTTTATTGCAGATGCTTTGCCGTTGGATTCTTCCTTAATCCCCACTGCCCCTCCACCTGAGCTGTGTGCCCCATGTTTCCCTGAAGATTCTTTCCTCTATATTCGCCATATTTACGTTTCTCCTGCCTGAATAGTATCTCAGCTGTTTCCCGCATTGATATTCCCTCAAACCCCCTCCCATTCCGCCTCTCCCCCATAGTTCCATATCCCAGATGGCTTAATCCATTTTCCCTGTAGTTGGGCATCCATAATGTATTGTCTCCTTGCTTCGTTCTTCCCCCTCCCCTAGTTGTGCTTCTCTGATGTTCTCACTAGGAGGTGTTTACCATAGGATTCAAGCCTATATTTCAATAACTCAGACTTGACTTACAATTTCGCTCTTGTTGTTGTGGTTGTTGTGTTTTTTGAGTAACGGAGAGAGTTGTGAGTTATATTTCCCGTTTTCTAGGATTCACCACAACAAGCCTATTTTATCTGCTTCTCTCTCTCTACCACCTTGCGATTAATTTTAACTGTCTTCTCCCCATATTTCGTTTTCCCTGAGTTGTTTATTGCAGATGCTTTGCCGTTGGATTCTTCCTTAATCCCCACTGCCCCTCCACCTGAGTTGTATGCCCCATGTTTCCCTGAAGATTCTTTCCTCTGTTCGCCATATTTACGTTTCTCCTGCCTGAATAGTATCTCAGCTGTTTTCCGCGTTGATATTCCCTCAACCCCATAGTTCCATATCCCAGATGTGTTAATCCATTTTCCCTGTAGTTGGGCATCCAGAATGTATTGTCTCTTTGCTTCGTTCCTCCCCCTCGCCTAGTTGTACTTCTCTGATGTTCTCACTAGAAGGTGTTTACCATTGGATCCTCCTCCGATTTCTTGCTTATATTGTGATTATTGTTATCCCTTCTTCAATTTCGTTGTGGTTATTAGTCGTTTTCCCCAAGCGCATTCCTTTTGTGATTTTCCCAGATGCTAATTCCCAGGACATCTACTCTACTTCGCTATCCCAAAAGTATAGTACAGTGAAGTGTGCACGGATTTTTTACATTCAGTCACCTTTCAAATAACTTTCCCTGTATTTTCTATATGCTGCTCCTCAGCAAATAAAAATCTCGTACTGTTGCTGTTTTTAGCCCTCTTGCTTCCGCTATAGATCGTTGTAATAGATCCTTTTTGTTCCCACAAAGCCCCGCATACTTCACGTAATAGTGACGCATCCTCTGCTGCATTATTGTAAAAATGTCAGTTGTGTTGTGCGACCCAAAACGTAAAAACTATAGCAAAGCTTTTCGTCCTACACCTATGAAATCAAGAGCGAATATGACGTGATGCTACTTGTTTTTGGTTCTACCGCTTTTCTGGATGAAGATACCGAGGACCGCCCCTTTTCAGCCTTGCCTTAGCCTATCCCTTCTATCTAATCACGCAGGGGTTTAACTAAAGGCCTTATACTCGACTCGTGGAGTTGTGTTCTGGGTGACTGGGTAGGAGGGTTGTCTTTCATTCTCTTACTGTCGTTATATTCCCATCATTTCATTTGTATTATAACCATTCGTCTGGCATTCTTTCAACGATGAGATCGCGCAACTTTACAATAACTCAGATGTCGTCAGGTCATCTGCAAATGTCACGTGGTGCGATGCATTTGGACAGCCCTCCGACCCAGCCATCCAGAAGCCTTTGTCTGCCATTACTGACGTAAAAAGATCACATCGGAGCTTTTTTTTCGAAACAGGAATACCTTAGAAGGATTCAAACCTATATTTCAATAACTCAGCCTTGACTTACAATTTCGCTCTTGTTATTGTGGTTGTTGTGTTTTTTGAGTAATGGAGAGAGTTGTGAGTTATATTTCCCGTTTTCTAGGATTCACCACAACAAGCCTATTTTATCTGCTTCTCTCTCTCTACCACCTTGCGATTTCTTTCTACAAGCGGCCTTCGAAGCACTCGCATACACGTATATTTTTTTATAAGAAACTAAGAATTTGAGCCAGTACTGAGAGTTTCTTAAAATTGTCAGATTTTCAGTACTCGGAGTTTCTTGCGAGTTTCTTACGACTTCCATAACAATCTTCATGTTTACTTCCTGTGTCCTCATGAACATTTCAAATCGAAGTTTTTTTAAGCCTTTCCAATGTTTAGACATTACTCAAGTGCCTTCCAAGTAAAGTAATATGAAACAGGAAACAAGTGAAAATAAGGTAAAAATATGCTAAGGAATATCCTTGATTAAAATAAATAGTTTCTTAAGTTATATTTTCCCAGTACTGGAGTTTCTTAATTTTTTGGCAATCTGAGAGTTGAGTTTAGTCTTATAAGCAGTTTCTTATAAAAAAAATACGTGTATCTAAGTTATCTGAAAGGTTTAGCGGCACTTCCGGTGAGAATAAGGTACTATCTTATTTAGAAAAGAAAAAAATAATTAAGAATATAGGGAAATTCAATCTATGCTGCACCTCCCCCCATACCCACGTTGCGTTTACGATGAGCGGAAAAACCTCGTTGCTGCTTTATCTTTCAATCCGCGACCTTCCTCGCACTCGCATATCTAAGTTATCTGAAAGGTTTAGCGGCACTTCCTGTGAGAATAGCCGATTGAGCAGATGCGTTTGATGAGTGGAAAAAAGGCGAGTGGAGCGTAACAAAGGAACGGCGCTGAGGGAGGTGGGTGGGTCGATTGTGATCCTCTCCGCCAAAAAGTTGATTGGAAAACGTGCAAATGAGTCTATACAGCCCTTAAATAGGGTAAATTCCCATGGGACGGAGTAACACGATGCCCGGGACTCCATAAATTGTGCATCCATATCAATATTTGCGTTATCTTGCGTTTTTCGCGCGACACTTCCTGTGAGAATAAGGTACTGTTGATGCAATTAATGAATTTTACCTATGAATTTTATATCAGGCCAGGATTGGTGTGAAGGAAGAGAAAGAAAAACATCCAAAAAAGCGTGGAAAACTTGACAATGATGATATTGAGGTAACTTACTGAGGATAGTGCGGGCTGTGAATCTGAGCAGCAATTGATGTCATAGGTTTGATCTGAGTTGAGGAAATTTTAGTTAAATACACTATTTCTTATAAGGCATTACTACTACTCAAGATTTTGGACTATAGTAGACGCCACGCTGATCGTTTACTTCTAAATTTAACGAGTTTTGAAGTTAGTTATAGCCGTTAAGCGTAGCGAAGAGGGATACTGTTGTTGATGAACACATCATCTGTTATTAAAGTGGATAACCTGAGTTAAAAGATGAGATCTCATAGGTTTTAAAATAGCCTATTGTATTTGATAATCCGATGCGTGCCTTGATAATCCGATGCGTGCCCAAAGAAAGCAAAGCCAAAAGACACCATGGCGTATTTGTAAATAGCATGTTTATAAATATATTTTCTCATTACAGCACAAAATCGCAAGGAAGCAAAAACGGATGGCAAGAAACAGAGAATCAGCCTTGAACTCAAGACAAAAGAAAAAGGAAGTATGTACACTTGTCGTATTTAAAGTTTTTAGAAAATCACTACGAGAATGCATTTACATCTTAAAAACGACAGCTCAACTCTCGAGGAACTAATATGTGCAATTAGCGTATCGAAATATGTACTTTGTCATATTCTAGATGGATTGAAATAAAAAATACATTGCTATAGTTTCTGTCACCTTGTTTTGGAACGCCTAGTAAAGGGGAATCTTTGAGTTGAGCTTTCACAGTACTGCCAAAATGAAAACAAACAGACTGGAGAAATTGCTGGATCAGATACAGTTAAGCCCAAAATGATTCATACCCATGCCAACTTCGGAGTATTTTGAATCGTTCTATTTACGGACCAATTACCCAAGATATTGTATTCCTTGAAATGTTTGTTGTAGTGCTTCTTTCGGCCTTTTGTCACATTCTTATGTAACTTCAGCCACAATAAAACAGGTCCGCAAATAAAACAATTCAAAACGATTCCGACTTTGGCATGGGTATGAATAATTTTGAGCTTAACTGTATGTAGCAACTAGACTCAATACATGTCGTAGTTTCGCTCTTTGACTGAACTGATAATGCTACAACTACGACTCATTTCCCTACGCTTCCAGAAACGGATTTGGGCCATGCTGAATCAGTAAGAGGCTAAATCACCTGCTATTTTTTGCTCAAAACCACCTAGCCCAAAACGCCACAAAAAGCAGTTTTCCTGAACTGCTGCACCATAAAATTAGCTACCAGTACTTAGATGAATGTTTCTTCTATCCATGATTGCAAAAACTTTCTTCCTTTAAGCCATTTTCTGTTCGTTTGGAGATGCAAAAGATATTGTAAAGACGCTCGCATCTTTCGAGATTTTTGTTTGCTTCAGCCGTTCCAGCAGATCAATCGAACGCGGCACTCGACGGTCTTTGTTGGCTTTTGGCGGGAAGTCGAATTCAAAGAAGGACTAGCCAATGAGAGTGCGGTTACTCAAATCCTGCATTCTGATTGGGACGGAAAAAATCATTGCCGATTGAAATTTTTGACCACTTTTACAGCTCTAGGGAAATAAGGCCCTCACTGCAGCGACGACAACAACAGCAATTCAATTCAATTAGATGAGCGTAAGTTAAGGGCCTTATGCAGTGAGGCTATGTAGCAACCTGACCTAAAGGTATTTTTTATAATTTTATGTATCTTACATATCTTTACGTCCCGTGTTAGGTTTTAAAGCAATATGAGAATAAATGGCCATTATTTGGATTGACAGGGTAAATCAGTATCTTTAATGTATATGATGTTGCTGTTTTCCTTTATAACTCTATCCATCGTTTCCTCAAAAGGTTATGCAAACTTTGGAAGTCAGGCTAAATGCTCTCACATCCATAAACTCGCAACTGAAATTCGAAAATGATGCTCTGAAGAATAAGGTTATGCATCTAGAGCTTGAGGTAAGAATATTTCTTTATACTAATTTTTTGAAATCGTTTTCTAACTTGATCATCAGTTAATGTCTTGAAAGTGCTTTGTTCAACCATGAGAACATTGTATTATTTGTGGAAGTCTTTGTTCAACCATGGGAGCATTGTATTATTTATGCAAGTCAGTATCTTTTATTTGTATCTCAGCTAGAGGAAGAAATGATCAACCTACTCATTCTGATATCAGTAGAAAAATCGATGCAGCGATAGTTGAGTCCATTTTGATGACTCCTATATATTTGTTGGCATAGAAAAGAATGCTACTCTCCTGGGGGAGCAGTGACGGTGGCAGTTGTAGTCGTTGTTGTTCTCTCGGCCGGGGTTCCTGCTGTTCAGCATTAAGGCCTATGCTGGCCTGAACTCCAATGTGAAACAGGTTCTTGTATTTATAAGTATCTAATCGTATATAAGTAGGTCTTTGTAGTTGTATATTTAGTTGATATTTAAGTTTCATGGCTGCGGGGTTGTCATTATCCTTTGCTCCCCAAGGTATCGTTCCTGTAGTGTTGTATAGTTGTATAGTAATTAGAAAATATAATAGGATGTAAGCATGTATTGTAATATTTTATATGATTACATAAAAATGTTACATTTGAATGTCAAAAACTTTCTGCAGCATTATTTTCTAGCCAAAGTATTTCGTTTGTTTTAATCTTTCATTATATCATTGCTCGCCTCATAATTTGTATTTCTCAAATTGCAGAATTCGGATTTGAAGACGAAAAAGCAAGTCGATATTCCTGATTTGGCCAAAAAGACATCTTGTGTTCTTGTTTTGTTTGTTTTTATTGCTATCAACATGAAACCGATCAGGTGCGTCTTACTTTATTTCAACGTTCACACTGCTCCGTTCTCATTTCTATTCGTTTTTGTTGATGAAAACGCTGCCCGTTCACATTGCTCCGTTTTCAAATGAATACGCTGTGAATACGATAGACGTTCACACTGCTCCAGCAAAACGATGTTGTTAACCCCCTTTTCAAAACAAAGCCTTTTATTACTTGCTGTCAAAAGGGCACCAATCGCGAATTTGTAGGCCATTGTAATGAACAGCCAAATACAAAGGAATGTGAAGCGTTTTCAAATGTCTCCGTTTTTGGCGTTCACACTGAAAACGGATCGTTTTGAAAACGCATCGTTTTCACATTTATCCGTTTTCAGTAGCATTTTCGAAAAGCTCCGTTTTCAGAGCGGAGCAGTGTGAACGCAAGGCAAAAACGGATACGTTTTGCTCCATTTTCATATGAAATCGCAGCAGTGTGAACGGGGCCTTAGAGTCTCCACTTCCATCAAAAGAATGCTTGTTTATAGATTGATATGGGATCAGCAAAACCTTCAAATTATTTGTTTTGCTCTACCTCTATCAAAATGGTTCAGTTGAGACAATAAGTTGTTACTCACCTCGCAATTTTAGATCTTATTTTATTAAACTTGTAGGAAATCCAATTCTTTCTCGTGTATCATAACGGTGGTCTTTTGCTCTAAAACTTTTATTTTGAATTTATGAAAAGAATTAAGAAAGATGTTATTTGTCACAATAAGGCTCCTAAAGACCCTCTGCTAACCGGCATGCATTTAGTGCAATCAAGAGAAAGCCAAGGATTTAAACACAAGCGTGTGAGATGTTTAAGTGATTGTATATTTGATTCGTCATCGATCAAGAAAGCATCTCTAGAGATCAAAAGTAGCCTTGTTTATAACTCACTGTTTGGATCACGACCCCCTCCTTAATTTAACATTGATTAAAGACAAAAACGAATAAACATCTTCAGGAAAAAAGTCAATTGAAAATAGACGGTCTTCCCTGTAACTGACAAAAGTACGTCCCACCCTTGCAAGAGTCAGCATAGTGTGTAACCAACAGGAGTACATGACATTTTGTCAAAAGTCAGCTTGGGACTTACAGCCTTCTTCTCGAACTGAACGCTTGTATGAAAGTGTCTAATATTTGCTGATCGTAAACATTTTCAAACTCATTTTCAGCAAGCTTACTTCGAACTCACTGGATGCCTCTGCGATGTACAGCTCACCCATTCGCCATGGTCGCTACTTGTTAGAATTCGACAAACAACGACAAACAAACGACCATGTCTTATATCAGAATGTCGTGTACGACAGAGAAGCTGCGAAGCAATCTCCTCCAGAGGGCCTAACTGACATTCTCGACAGAAGTATTTCGAGGAAGATAAAGCGACTGAACAAAGCTCGCGATAACTTCAAAAGAGAGCAGTTAGCTCTTGCAGTTCAAGAATCACAAATGAATAAATTGATGAACGAAACGGTGGAGGATCCTGACTGCGCTTCGAGTTATAATAAGACCGAAGTTTATAGGTATGTTTTAAAGTGCATTTGTTGTTGTTTTTGTTGTTGTTGTTGTCAANGAATTCGACAAACAACGACAAACAAACGACCATGTCTTATATCAGAATGTCGTGTACGACAGAGAAGCTGCGAAGCAATCTCCTCCAGAGGGCCTAACTGACATTCTCGACAGAAGTATTTCGAGGAAGATAAAGCGACTGAACAAAGCTCGCGATAACTTCAAAAGAGAGCAGTTAGCTCTTGCAGTTCAAGAATCACAAATGAATAAATTGATGAACGAAACGGTGGAGGATCCTGACTGCGCTTCGAGTTATAATAAGACCGAAGTTTATAGGTATGTTTTAAAGTGCATTTGTTGTTGTTTTTGTTGTTGTTGTTGTCAACTTACTTTAATTCGAATTGGAAACGAACAGCAACCTAAATATTTTTGCTTCGTTGGAATGACTTTCAAACTCGTTTTATACTCTCTGGATAAAGGTATCAATTTGGCAACACATTTGTTCAGCATCGGTAATTATTCTCGAGGTATTCACTTGGTAATTTTTAAACTCATGACAGCGTCTAGGTTGCTCGTTATCTTGATTTTATCAAATCTTTATGTGCTAAGAATCAGTGGACAGGAATGTAGCCAAACTAGGACAGATGTAGAGCCCAGAGAATCTTTTGTGTTGGCATTTTTTGTCTCCAAAGCAAGTTTTGAATTTCCAATTACCAATAGCCCATGCATGACTAGAGAACTGGCAATTTTCTGCTTTCTGAAAGTTCACCGCTCTTTGGAACGTTTTGTGTGGAGGATTTACGTAGTTTCTTTGGAGATGTTGTTTCTTTGGTATTAATAGGAAGGTACGATACGCGTTACGATTTATTAATCACAATAACTAACATTTCTCTACAGGTTAAATGAAGCTCTTGAAAGACTGGTCAAAGTGCACAAGAAAACAGCAACCAAATCCAAGAAGAAGAAGAAAACGAAAAAGGTATCCAAAGTTGTTAAATTGCATTTAGTTTTAGCCATGTTATTTATCATTCTTTTACAATCCATTTATCCATGGGTGTTAAGAAACGGGGTAGTTATTCCTACAAAATTTTTTCCTTCCTGTGTCCCTACGCCCGTGAAGGTTGTTGTTGTTGTTCCTGGTTTGCCTTGTTTCCCTTTGTTCTGATTTGAGTGACTGACGCAACAACAACAACCTTCACGGGCATAGGGACACAGAGGGGAAAAAAATTTGTAGGAATAACTACCGCGATTCTTAACGCCCATGATTATCCATGAAAAAATATCACATATCACATATCTTGCAGATATCATACCTAGGTTCCTGTAAAAGCATTCATGCTCCCTTGTTGCAGCAAACTAACGTAACAAAGTCGATGTCCAGTAGTTTCGTCATTAGGCCTGAAACCGTGCATCCCCAACGTCAAAATATATCGAATCGTTTTCTTTGCTCGTGTATTTCAACATCTGGATTGAACTAGAAATATTATTTTCTTCTCAGCAAGACAAAGTACCAGCAGCATTCAAGGCCTTGTTCAAGCACTCGATCGACTGTAACAATGACAACAAGAACCACACGTCCAACTGCTCTAAAAACACAACGAAGACTGAGAGCAAAACGAAGCCATTGATGCAACTAAAGATGAAAAGGTAAGCTCCTATTTCCAAACCAGAACTTTCCTTGCCGTGAACCAGCAGAATGATAAACTCTTGCAGTAATCGACAATTGTTAACATCCAGTCGATACAGTCTTTTACTTTTCGAAGCAGCCTTCTTTCTTTGCTTCACTGAGAGCTATCTACATCTGGCAGTCACCANTCTCAGCAAGACAAAGTACCAGCAGCATTCAAGGCCTTGTTCAAGCACTCGATCGACTGTAACAATGACAACAAGAACCACACGTCCAACTGCTCTAAAAACACAACGAAGACTGAGAGCAAAACGAAGCCATTGATGCAACTAAAGATGAAAAGGTAAGCTCCTATTTCCAAACCAGAACTTTCCTTGCCGTGAACCAGCAGAATGATAAACTCTTGCAGTAATCGACAATTGTTAACATCCAGTCGATACAGTCTTTTACTTTTCGAAGCAGCCTTCTTTCTTTGCTGCACTGAGAGCTATCTACATCTGGCAGTCACCAACGAAAACAATGACAATTGCTGTTGGCATGTTCTTCAAATGGTAGTGGACCTACTAGTTCCATTACTACTATGTAGTTGCTTGCATGCCTGGACGTTCTTCCACTGATTTAGCTGCGCAGTTTTGCTCAATTATGCTTATTGAGACGACAGCAGGGAATTTTGTATTCATGAAACGAATGTCAGCCATGTCAATCTTTATGAGGAACATAGAACCACTGAAATCTTAGAGTTTATTGAAATCCTAATGTTTCTTCTAGTTGTAAGCAACTTTAATTACTGGTGTCTTTTATTCATTTTGAAATTAATGAAAATGTTTGCTCTTTCTTAGGCCGGAGAATCCCTTGCCGAAGACGAATGAGGTTCAACCTTTCCAGTTTGACTGGAGGTAAGATTTCAGTCTTAGACTAGAATGAATTCAAATGTACTCAATAACTGTACTGACCATAAAGCAATGTAATTATTGCTTTGTATACCCAGTTTTATGCGGTAGAGTGATTCCAACCTTTTGTCAATCTTATAGCCATTCCCATAGAAGCTGACCTCATTGTACTTCTTCCTTTTAGCGTTCTCGAAAGATTCCAGAAATCAATAAATCGCCAACCAAATACATTTTATTTTGTATCCTTCAGAAAGGTAATTTGCATTCCTTATTTTTCCAATTTGTTGTTGGTATCTAAATTGTGTATTCTTAAAAAGTGTTCAAGAAGTCTATCAACATACAGTTCAAATTTTATTCTTGAAGGGGCTCCGTCTCCAAATTGCGCTCGAAACGGTGATTTTGCAGTTTTTTTATAGGCAATATCACACAGAATTTAATCTTTTTTTCAAAATGAAAGCCTTATTTTGAAGATAAATTCTTGTACTTCACAGAGGAACAACCCAAAAATTCATATCTTTTACGATTGCTCGGATATAAGTGGATTTTTAACGGTCACTTTTCGGTGGCTTTATTGAAGCCACCAAACAAACTGCAAAGGACATTGAACGCGTGCCTAATACAATGGTGTTTACAGATTTGTTTACACTTTGGCAACGGAGCCCCTTTAAGAATGAACTACAAAATGTTTGAGCCCATCAATGTCAATGTGTAATGTAACGTACAAATGTAATCTCTCTATTTTCCCATAGGATCACATATTGCTGCCACCTTTACAGCTCAACGATACGCAAAGACCAAGGGTCTCATTTATCCTTCCAAGCTCCAACTCAAACCGTGAGTAAATTCATATCAAATCTAATTTTTATTCATTAATGGACGATCCTCCCGAATTTTTGTTGTCTCAAAATCTAATCGTCCATAATTTTATAATAATAAAAAATACCTAATCTCTTTCAAAATGGACCATCCATGGGCGTTAAGAAACGCGGTGGTTATTTCTACAAACATTTTTTTTTGCTGTGTCCCTATGCCCGTGAAGGTTGTTGTTGTTGCTCAAATCAGAGCACAGGGAAACGAGGAAAACCAGGCACAACAACAACAACCTTCACGGGCATAGGGACACAGCAAAAAAAAATGTTTGTAGAAATAACTACCGCGTTTCTTAACGCCCATGGACCATCCATATAGAATTTGTCCCTGAAAGATCTCGCTTTATGTAAATGATCATTACTTTAGGGAAGAAGTCTCCGTCCAAACACTTTGAAAACACAATGAAAAGGAAATCTGTGGAATATTTTCTCCAATACACCTATTCTACAAAAGAGTCTGGATCGAGCGATATTTTTGTACATTTTTCTACGAAATGCTCGATTGGGTGGCGTTAGAGCTTCTCTCACCGTTGCGCACATTCGAAAATTCTACAAAATGTATAAATAAATCTTTCGATTCAGACTCTTTCGTAGGACAGGCAAAAGGTCTATTAATGAAAGTTAAAATATTTGGTTATTCTACCTGTTTTGGAAAGCGTTCCAGTTTTCGATAAAGTTGTCTTAAATTTCACAATTTTCAAATCTGGTCTCGTCTGCTGCTGAATTTCAAATTTATATTCAAGATGTCAATATTTTTCTCCAATAGACCATTTTGCTATTCTATGAAAGAGCCTGGAGCGACCGATATCTTTATACATTTTTTTACATTTGCCAAATTTTCGAATGTGCACAACAGTAATAGAAGCTATAACGCCATTCAATCGAACCTTCCGTATACAAATGTATAAAAGTATTCGCTCGATCCAGACTCTTTTGTAGAATAGCTAAAGGTCTAATATTTTGTCCGAAATTTTTGCATCCTAATTAATTTCCCCAGAGATTTTTATCAAAAATTTTAGCTTTTAATTTATTCTTTTGCAGATTCAAGCTGGAACAGTACCAGTGATAAATTGTCACTCATGCAAATTGATTGTCAAGTTATGGATACAAAGATTTTCCACATTCCGAAACGAAACATCCCCGAAAATTATTTACCTCTAAATAAATTCAGCTTCCACAAAACTTGAATCGTTTTGGAAAATTGGTCTTCGATGGAAAGTATTTTCAAGAGATTTTTAAAGAACGTTCTGGAATCTGGACTAGTTATGTACATTAAATCAGGGCATTATCATATAAAAGCTGTTCTCTTAGATTTGAAAGCAATTTTGGAAAGTTGATAGTTAAATAAAACCTTGAGTGAGTTTTTCTGTGAAAGTTTTTTCTTTATTTGTTGCAATCTTTCTTCTAAACATATGCAACATGATAGGTCTGGTTTGCTGCTGAATGATTTGTTCAACGATTGCACGTTTTTCCGTTATAAGAAGTGTAACTATAGCAGTTTGTAGAAACTACATCCTAATAAAAATTCTTCATAATAGATATTCTTCAGATTTCTTCAAAATGTTTAAAAATACCGTTCGATCCTGGCTGTTTTGTAGATTGCCTGAAAGGTCGATTGTTTCCCAAAACCCAGGGGAGGGTCTCGTCAATCCTTATTCTCAAAAATTGTTCGACAGAGTCTAGTGCACAATCCTTGTGGGGGAGGGGCTTTCATCTCGAGTTTTAGTCTCTATTTGCAATAAATAGACCTTATGGCTGTTCTACAAAAGAATCTGAATTGAGCGATATTGTTATACATTTTTACACAAACAGACGAATTTTCGAATGTACACAATAGTGATAGAAGCTATGCCACTCAATCGAACCTTTCGAATAAAATCGTATGAAAAAACTCGCACTGTTTTCAGAATAGCTAAAAGGTGTTATCTATTCTTCCAAATATTGAAATAAATTGTTTCCCCCATAAACTAGCCTGCGTAGAAAAAGCTTGTTTAAAAAGATCGAAAATTTAAATGAAGAAGCAAGAGGTCTCAAACTTATATTTGTTGTTGTCAATACGCAATGTGATTGGTCCAATTTGTGGAATTGTCAGCCAATCAAGTTTTGGCGCGGAGGCTTTTTTGAGTTAACCCCCTTTATGCCTCGTTTGGGTAATATCAAGCAACAGGGAACAACAAAATGGTGGATGATGGCTGGTCGTTTCCAAGAACGGTGAGATAACAGGACCCTTTAGTTTCCTTCCTTCTTGTTCATTCTCTGGGTTTGCAGATAGATAAGCTTAGAATAAAAAGACCTGTGTCTGTTGCAGCTGCAAAAATAACGAACAGTAATCTGCAGAGATATCTTCTGTCCTGTTGTGACTGAGTGAGAGTCATGTGAATTGTGAATAGGGCCTAAATCGATACATAAACGAAAGTGTCCGGGATCGGCGGGGAGTCTGTTGCATCAAAGGTTTGGTGACGTGTAGACTAGTGCAAGCTCCAATAAAATCCTCAATTTTTCTACGCATGGTTTCAGGCTAGGCCTACAGTTTAATTTCAAATGCAATCAATCAAGAAGGATTTTAGGAGAAGTTGGGGTCATCAACTGTCATCAACGACAAACAATTCATCGCAACCTAGCCAGCTGAAGGTACCCCTTCAAACACTAAAATCTTTATCCGATCAATTTTTGGATTTTTAGATATTTGGATAGCACACACATCTCCTACAATTTCTGACACTTTCGAGGAATTTTTCTTTATTTTTCAGTCAATTAATAGCTATTTAAAGCTAGGCCTTCCCAGTTAAGAAAATGCGCGCTGTTTACATAGGAGGAAAATTTGATGACTTGAGGTTCAAGGTTTCAAGTGGGCTTGATTTCCTGTTGAATTCATCTTGTGGTTTTGATACTCATTACGCTGTTATGAACTTTGCACTAAATACATGAAAGATTAACTTGAGCAATGTTTTGGCTTACCTTTTGAACTTTGTTTAATCTGTGGCAAGATCAATGTAATCATCAAGGACAGTGGAGTTCTACTCTAAGAAACTATTTTAGTGCTTCGCTGGAAATCAGATTTTCAGCGACCAGTGAGTATTCATACAGCTGTACCCAACTGCTTAACGTAATTGGCTGAGAGTTGGCAGACAGTGAGAGATAGCATAGGGTGACCAAACAGTATCTCAATTTTGAAAAAAATTCAGTGGTTTTAAAAGTTTTTCAAAGTAAGACACTACTTCCCCATTGATATATTAATCCATCTTTACAACTCTTTATTTTCATCTTTTCTCCAGTATGGTATTTTAGTTTGGGGACTTACTTATGAAACTTATACTAACCCAGTTTTTTTGTTACAGAAAAGGGTTGTAAGGGCTATGGCATTTGAACATTTTACTTCTTCTTCTAATCCTATTTTCCGTGATTTAAAGATCTTAAAACTACATGATCTTTTTCAGCTGAAATTGCTTAGCTTTGTGTATGAGTCTGTTAATAAACTCTCTCCTACCTGTTTTCATAACTTCTTTGAATTAGTGGAATCTGTTCATCAGTATGGTACTCGTCAAGTTGAAAATAATTATATTTTCTTAACTCAAAAAAATACCTTGCAATATGGCCTAAGGTCAGTGCGTTACTGTGGTGCAAAAACCTGGAATAAAATTCCCATAGATATAAAAAGATCACCATCTGTCAAAAGTTTTCGCCAGAGGCTTAAAGCTTTTCTCTTTGAAAAATATCACCAATGCTGATTATAAAGAAGTTTTGTCTTTGTTTCGATCAATTTTTATCTATATGAACCAACTTATATGAAGCTGATTAGAGCAAGCAATTAGTTAATTATGTTTATGAAAAAGGGGGTGCTCTCTCCTCGATTAGTTTAACTACTGAGAGAGCTCCTCCTCAAGAAATTCCCTGCGTACAATATTGTAATTCCATCCTTAGTTTATTTATTTTGTATCATTGGTTGTATTTTAGTTAAATTTGATTCAGTTTTCTTTTTGTTGTGTTTATGATATTGTATGTAGTGGAATTTTAAAATGATAATGAACTGAACTGAACTGAAGTGGGCCAAATTTAACATTTGAATGAATTTCAGAACGAGGCCAAGGGATGAAGGGCAACATTGTTTGATTAATCATTCAGAAGCTAAAGACACGCACAGGAAATTTGAGACAGTAGTTGCTAGATTGAGGTATTGAGACCGCAGAAATTTCATTGAGGTTCATATGAAGCTTATTTGGGGGTACAGGAAGGTTATAGACGGGGGAAGTCCAATTTTTGCCTTTTCCGGTGTATAGCACACAATTCTTGGATATTTGTATTCTTTTTGGCTCATAAATACAGTACTCTCTATTTAATGACGAATCAATTGATGTATAGTTACAGTATGTTGCATGCGTGACAATCAAGAGAGAAAACATGGAGAGTGGTCACTGAAGGGGTACAGTAACCTCGATGTAATTGGGGTGGCATTTAGGACTCAATTTAGAGAGCATTCTTCTTTTGATAGACCACTACCCACTACAAAGATTATGGCACTTGCACACCAAAGATGTTCAATAGGCTATTCAAATAGACAATAAAGAGAAAAAGAAATTGCTTGTGCACACCGGAGTTCTCATTGAGAAGTGCCATACGCTGGAGACATGGGCCTCTGCTCATTGAGTACACCATTTACAGTGACCCCTCCTGAGCATTAAAGTTGCATCAAAGAAGAGTAATATTGCTTCCTTTGCCTCTACTTGCTATTACTGTATATACATATATACCAAGTTTGATTTTTTCCAGTGTTGCTGTGCTGAACACAATTTTAGCTGCCCCAAAAATTGATTTGAAGAAGCTCAGAGAAGTTTGTTTTCAAGGTAAATATACTTCCAGCTCCTGAGATCAAATTTGTCAAGATTTTTGGATAGAAACAAAGTCAAGTTTTTTGTGAATACAGTGAGAAGTATGTTGGCACAAGACCATTGATCTACTTGTTAAGCTTGGTAGCGATCCCATTTTTGATTATTTGAAAGTGATCGAAGAGCAATAACCAGAACATAGTCATATTTAACTCACAAACATTATTTTTCACTGATTTGTGTAATCAACTTGATCCTTAGGTATCCCAGACAAAGCAGGATACAGATCGTTATGTTGGAAGGTATATTGCATTTTGACATATCAATACTGTATATATATATATATATTTTATATATAGTGTACGGTTAGAAGAGGGCCTAACTACTCAAAGAAACAGGCATCTGTTTGGTCTTTGGCGCTTTTTCTTTTCAGTGCTTACATGTTTCGCCCACTAGGGCATCTTCAGAGCAACTCCGCACATACCAATTTTATATATATATATATATATATTTTAGTGTATTGCACCGTACACTATATATATATATCATATATATATAAATATTTGATGAGTTATTGGTCAAAGTTCCTTACAAACTGTTTGTTGTCATAGAATCAACATTATGATCACTAGGAATGTGAAAACTTGTTTATAAATTAATGTCTTGTTCAATTCCTACCCTGACCATCCCCCAGGACACCCCCGGCCGGGTATTTGCACAAAAAATATTCCCGGCCATCCGGGCGTTTGGCTGTCAATTTTTCCCGGCCCCGGGGCATTTGACAACACCAGGAGCCTTTCACATTATACTGTTACTGGGAATATGGCATGTTCTCAGTGCCCGGCCCCTGGGCATTCGCCACAATATATTTCCCCTGCCCCTGAGCATTTGCGCAATCAATTTTTGTCGACCCCCAGGCTGCCCGCGGGGGGATGGGCAGGGTAGGAATTGAACGAGACATACAATTTATTTGCAAAATCGAAATTTGAGATCATCTGCGAAAAGTTTGAAAAATTTTCAAAACAAGGATGTTGGTCAAAGTAGTGTATTGCATCTTTGAATATTGGAAAAAAGTGAAGGAATGTTAGATAGTAAAGACCAATGCACCATACCAAATGTGTACTCAATTGCTTGTTTGCGGAAAAATATTGCAACTTGTATAAAAATACTCTGGATTGTCACTGAAATGTTGCCTTGTACTGTCTGTTGCAAGTCTAGAAACCCAGCAAAAAGTTGCAAAAATACTCTGTATGTAAGCATTGCATATAAAAGTCATCATACTGTATGTAACCTCTTCAACTATGACAGGATTATAGTGAAATCAATAGGCTTCGCAAATGTATTCTGATTTCTTCTTTAATTTTGAAGATTTTGTTGAATTATCTGCCATTGGAAAGATCAAAATGGAAAGAATGTCTTGAAAAGGAAAGGTATATTTACGCTATCTTCCAATTTTGTGCTTTGAAATGCTACGAATAATCTAAAAGTCTACAGAAGTGCTTGCATATTAAATGGGTAGTATCTTGAATTACTGGAGAATACATACAGTAAATCTAGCGATCTTATTAGGATAAATGTAGTGGCAGATTTAGAGGGCAAGTGGGAGATATTTTCCCCCCTTTGATAAACTCTGCTTGGTGCCCCTTTTTTACAAGAAGCGTGCCCCTAGTAGTGACACTTTTTAAACTTCTTTCAACAAAATATATGAAAAAATGTATCCAATACAAGGCATTATTTAGTTGAAAAACAACAATATTTTCATAGTGAGAGCCCGAATTTTGTGTGCTCCTTTAGTATCAGGCTTCCCTTTCTTCTATTTTGGGCACCCTCTCTGTGAATTGCCTCCCTCGTGCAACTTCGTGTTGGGTCTGCCTCTGGGTAAATGCAGTCATGAAAAAATATGTTAGGGTCAGTAGGCAAATGAGGTGGAGAAAAAGGCAAATAATTCGTTTGAAGTGCTTAGGGCTCACTTCAGAACTTGTTGCATGATCTTTTTAGTCCCAATTATTTTCTGCTCTGTTATGGTGCTGCTCGTATTTTAGACTGTTCTGTTTAATAGCGGACACTTGCTACGTGTTATTCCCATTTGTTCCCTTAAATGAATAGAACATGGTCCTTCTTTTGGTTTCAGTCATGTACTATTTCTTTCCTGTAGAGCTATGTATAGGAACTACATCAATGACATCATTATAGCAGCAGGTTCCACTTCTCAGCGATGCAACGCAGATCATGTAAGTGTACTGAATTGTGAATGGTATATTCTTGTCTGATATAATTCATTAAATCTTGAGTTTAAAATATCTAGCAATACTTTTCCAAAGACTTCATAATTTTCTAAGATTGTTTGAACTTTTAAAGACATCATGATTTCGCGGTGTAAAAATGGGTAATGATTCCTGTTTATTAAGTATTTAGAATGCCAAACAAGTCTATAATTGATATGCATAATCAAAGAAAAGATTTCTCGTTGAAGACATTCTTTCATATTGCAGCCTCTAAGTCTGGATTCTCACAGTGAATGGCAGACATTTTTCAAAGACAATGAAGTTCTGCTTCAGATTGACAGAGATGCAAGGTTTGTGACAAATCTTTAATTATGATGTAAACAATGGTGCCTTTGTTTCTTTTGTTCTACTGGGTGCACCTAAAAAGTATCCACTTTTGACTGGCCACTATAAGTCATATTGTATATAGCGCCAATTTAATTCAAGTCCTCCTCACTGATAATTTGCCCCGTTTCAATGTTTGGCGGAGCTCATTTCAAGATATAAACGTTTTCTTGAAATCCCAGTTTGGAGACTCTCAATCGGTAAAAAGATTATTAAATTTTCAAAGATCGAACTTGACAAGAGAACGAGAAAACTCTTCGAGGTGACTTGGAAATCTGGGGAAGGATTGTTAGGAATGTTTCCTTCATATGCTTAGCGAATATTATGGTACTCTGGTAAGACCACACAGAACATCACAAAATAACATCACAAGGAAAGTAATATATATACTGTATGGATGAATTGGAATTTTGAAATCGGCTGAGTGTACGATTTAGCGTGGCCTCCTAGAATGGATACTTTTCCTACAGCACGTTGTGTTTGATTTATAGCATTAATTGATTGATTGATTGAATGGTTGATTGATTGATTGATTGATTGAAGATATTGAATTATGTAAATGGACACTGATCAATGTGCATTACGACGACACTTATTTCCATATTTGATGTTTCTTCGCAGGAGATTATGTCCAGACATGTCCTTCTTTCAAAATCCAACTGGCTACCCTGCTTCATATGTCGGAGGTAAGACTTTGCTGTTATTTTTTTTTAA
>REGM01000427.1:44973-59636 GCA_004194415.1 Aurelia aurita
AAATTTAGTCCAAGAAAGCTGTGAGAAACTTGCCTTTGCGACGATAATATTGTAAACAGCGGCACAATCTCCCTCAGTTGTGAGTTGCTCGTCGCTTCTTTAAAGTCAACCTTCCTTTTCGACGTTCGCCTATCTCTCTACTAAAGTTTTTGAATAATTTGAGCAGCTTCCAAGCTTTTTGAATTTATTCATTGCGATAAATAAACGAGACACTCCCCGTTCGACGCTATACTTTGTAATGGCTTCATTAGAGTGTCTCATTTATTTATCGCAATAAATAAATTCAAAAGACTCGGAAACTGTTCAAATCATTCAAAAACTTTAGCAGAGAGATAGGCGAACGTCGAAAAGGAAGGTTGACTTTAAAGAAGCGACGAGCAACTCACAACTGAGGGAGATTGTGCCGCTGTTTACAATATTATCGTCGCAAAGGCAAGTTTCTCACAGCTTTCTTGGACTAAATTTTTGTTTTGCTTTTAAAAACAGCATGTTCGTGTGCTTATTTCATTGATTTGGGTCTGACTGACGATTGCTACATATCCTTTCCATATTCACTATCGCAAGGGAAAATATAAGAGCTGTTTTATGCAACTTTTTGCAAATTTCCTATAGAAACCTATTGAAATTTTCTGAAGATTTACCCCAAAACAAGATGGCGTCGTGTTTTTAACGCTGCTGTGACGTCATGCCGTCTGTATGAATTACCTACTTTGGAGTTACGAATTTGACATTTATGTTAGTTTCAAAATGTCATAAATTTGTCATAATGACTTATTGTCCTAATGAATTTTTTATCTTTCAACAGACTCATGAGACAAAGGCTACTAGACAGTGATTTTGCTTGGACGATCAAACTGTTACAGGCATGTTATACTTTTTGATATCATTCAGAGTTATTTTACTTAATTCTTTCTTGTTAATGTCTTATAAGCGGGGATGGCTCAATAGGTAGCGCGCTTGACTACCAACCTGAGGGTTGGTGGTTCGAGTCCCCGCCCTGTCGAACCTGCTACGTAGAGTGAGGAGAGTCGCCAACTCTCTGTAATTCCAGGCTAAAGGAATCGCGAGGTGTGGTCACATCGAGAGGAAGGACCAGGACACTGCTCGATAAGCTTAGCTTCTCAGTGTCCTAAAACTACCTTCGGATGCTAGGTAGCAATATAGAAAAAAGAAAAAAAAAATGTCTTACAGTCCTCTGTTAAACATAACGCCAACATGGAAAAGGATGCAAAAACTAAGATACAAATATTAAGATACCGATCATTAATTTCTTTTGCAAATCGATAGCGTGATTTGTAATGTCAACCTGGATTCCAGGGCTATCAGTGTATTTGGCCTCCCTTCAGCGCCCATTGTTACCCTGGGTTCGAGGTTGGTGTAATGTGATGAATTCTGATAACTAGATAGTACTTAATCTTTAGTATTTTGACAAATAATTTGAGAAACGATGGCGTGATCTCCAACAAAATGCAATCTTTCGATAATTTAATTCTACCCTTGAAGAAATACCATTAGAAAATAGAAGATACTTAACACTACACCACGTGACCCAATAAAAAGTTAGCATTTTTCAAAAATCACCAACAATTGATTATGATACCGATCATAAAAATTTCTTTTTGAGCTTTTGTATCAAAGATCGAATTATTTTATCGAATTATCTTAATTGTATTCTTAAGGAAAGAAGAACATGAAATTGTTGCTTGAAAAACCGTCTTTTGAGCTATAGTATTGTACAAAATCGTAAATTTTCACGAAAAAGCCATTTTTGCGATTTCATATGAAATTTTGAGTCATAGATGACACAAGAGCTTAATCACAGACACAGGCGAACCAGCTGATTGGTTAGTTGGATGAAAAATGCAATTTTATGACCAATTTCTGCAGTTTGAGAATTCCCAGGAATTCCCACAAGGGATGAATTGCAAATAGAGTTTGCAATATTTATTAAATTAATTTGAACCTTTATACAAATGCTCCAAAAGAACTTTTTAAGATCAGCAACATAATCAAACTTTGGTGATTTTTCAAAACGTTTCGCTTTTTTGGGTCATCGAAACCCGCATGTGAGAACCACCATGTTTTGAGCTCAGGCTAGCAAAGGTTCTTATTTCTGGGGTATGAAATTCAAGAAAAATGCAATTAAGAATGCTTGTACTATGCAAGAACTATATATAAATGACATCATTCAAGTATCCAACATATTGTAACATCTTTTATTCCAGTTTTGATGCAATTTTTTTACAAATTTCCGAAACTATTCCCCCTTACATTTTAACGTGAAGGTTCTAAGAAGAAGTGGATATCATATGCAGGTTTTTACTGTATTTCCTGGCTTGCTTGGCTTTCTTATTTATTGATTCCATCCTTCTAGAATTTTCCCAGCGACGACTTCGATATGGCAGTGATACTCGGAAAAGCAGTGGAACTTCAGAAGCCATCATCAACATCAATAGCACCCACTGGGAAGGCGCAATCTTCCAGAGGACTTAATCTGAAAAAGAGGTTAACTCTGGGTAATTGAATTATATTAGTATACCGGAGTTTCTGCATAGTGTGGAGAAATCCATAGTTTTAAGTAATAACGTAATATACCGTTGAATTTTTTAACACAGGCACGGGTCTTTGTAAGAGAACCAGACATGGGATATTCTCTAGCAATCAATAGTTAGAGATTTTTCATAATCAGAATATTGAAAAGTCGAAAAATGAGAAAATCAATGAATTAAAAGATTAAAAAATTAGCAAATCCACAATCCAAAAACATTTTGAAATCAATAGCTAGACAGATGCGTAGATGGTTAGAGAATTCCCCCGACTAAACTGAGATGATGTTATATGCAAACAGAAGGGCTTCTAGTTACTGGAAACATTTCAACGGAGGGTCAGCATGGTGCCGTTAGTCTTGCAAGGAGAGCTAGATTCGACAGAGTGGATGGAAAGTTTCTTTGTTCAGTACTTTGTCACTAGGATGGGTGGTAACACCTTTGTATGGATACCCTAGGGACTGGAAAAGGTATGGAGTTAGCAAAGAGAGATAAGATTAAGGGATTTTATTGAGCATTTGAAAGTTTGTAAATTGTATTGGGGGGGAGAGGCAGAACTAGGGAGGTTGTTCTAAAGGGTAGAAGTTCTAGGAATGAAGTTACTAGAGTTTAACACAATCGAGAGTTAAAGAGTGCAACAGAATATTTATTATTGACAGCAGAGTATGTATGATTGACAGCAGAAGATCTAATTGGGCGATTTACTCTCAGAGGCCCCGGCGTAATGTTACTTACCTCCTGAAAGCAATGCTTATGATAGCAGCGACAGAATAGACACAAAGCAAAACACAGCACCTGTGAGCAAGGGGATCAAGATTCGGACCCCTGTCATTGGGAAACTTCGTAATGGGCAGCAGTAGAACAGAAGCACAGGATATCAACCCGTTTGATACTTGATTTCAATCATATGTCGAAGGGGTTGATTTCCTGTCTTTCTTCAATTTGATTCAAGTCAATGTTGTACAAACGATGCCTAATTTTGACATTGTTTCATTCTTAAGGAAACAGATTTCATACGCACAACTCAGTTTATTTTTTTAGGCAATTCAAATTTTCTAAGACTGATATTTGTTGAATGACCACTATGTTTGGGGCAGTCTTTACAATGGCCTGTAAATACTCCATAAAATTAGTAAGTGTGAGAGCTATTGTTGAAGTGCATTTATCGAAGAAAAACTTAAAAGATGAAAATAATGAGCTATAAGGTGGTGATTAAATTCTAGCTTGCCAACGAAGAACCACATAGAAATTTAATTTCAGTTTGAGTGAGCTGTAACGTCAAAACTTAATTGAAAAGCATAGCTTTAATATATTTCAAAAAGGGTATAATTTTACCGAAGGGGTATTTGACAAAATCAGTTAATTAAAGTTGGTTTGCAAAAGTATGGTTAAACAGTCATAGGGAGTCAGAAACTTTCCGTCCACCTGTATGTAATTAATTGAAAAGCTTGGGGAATATGTATAAACGAAAAAATGAGTTTTATTTTCAGACATTCCAGATGCAGGTCATCTAGAACTTGATAGAATTTATCAAAAATTTATTTGGAATTTTGTGCAAATAAATAAAACAGGCTTACTCAACAACTTCCATTGATATATTTCAGAAATCATTTAAGTTTTGTCGCTTGATTAAAGGGATTACAAAGACCATCATGCTTTGCGCACAGTCAGGGACTTGCTCTGCACAGCTTCCAGAATAACTGACTGTACGAAATTCACAAAAACAACAACAAACGATGGCAAAGGCTGCTGGTCTTTGTACTCCCTTTAAATTTCACCGTATTTCCTTGCTGTTTTTGCTGACGTTCGTAATGGACCTAGCCACGTAGTCACATGGCCAAAGCTACAAGCAGAGCAAAAACTGTCGAGGATTGCCTTGCTTATATTCAAAACATGTGGCATGTGGCTCAGTTGGATGGTAGAAGATTTGAATAAAGTTTCTGTGATGGCTCTTGGGCTTTTGTCTCTGTTGCGTCTTGTTCACTGCCGTCTTGATCGCCGCANGAATAACTGACTGTACGAAATTCACAAAAACAACAACAAACGATGGCAAAGGCTGCTGGTCTTTGTACTCCCTTTAAATTTCACCGTATTTCCTTGCTGTTTTTGCTGACGTTCGTAATGGACCTAGCCACGTAGTCACATGGCCAAAGCTACAAGCAGAGCAAAAACTGTCGAGGATTGCCTTGCTTATATTCAAAACATGTGGCATGTGGCTCAGTTGGATGGTAGAAGATTTGAATAAAGTTTCTGTGATGGCTCTTGGGCTTTTGTCTCTGTTGCGTCTTGTTCACTGCCGTCTTGATCGCCGCATTAATTTTAACCACAGCCTTGCTTCGGTTTCCCGTATCCAATCAAATTGAATTTCCAAGTAACATGTAAATTTAGATTTTTATCTCAACAATGTCTCGGTAATGTTTCAGATGCACCTTGCTCGACGAATTAAACAACTTTTGTGAAAATTCGAAAACTTTTAGGGTTCTCTTTGTCTAGTAAAAAATGACGAATTAGGAAAAGGAAACTGCTGGTATTTCAGGCTTTGCTTTCGTCGCTTTCCGCTGGAAGCAACAATACACTTCTCACCCCAATATTTTGTTGTTGATAAAAGTGGAGCAAAGATGAAGTTTGGTTAGATTTGAACGGTAGAAGATTCATGCTATTTGCTGGATTTAAAAAACTGCAGTTTTTGGGCCTAGTACTGATATTCATACTTTTACAGGGAAACCGAAGGAAACAAGATAAAGAATGAAGGCAGAGAAGGAATCTGTGGCATTACCTTTTCGTCTTCCGTTAGTCTCCAAATGAGCTCATCTTAATAGGATGTACATAACTGTAATTATATTTGATTTAACTTGGAGATTTTAGATGTTTAAAATTTTAGATTGGTGCAAATTGCATTCAGTTGTTGTAATTATCAAGTGTGCTTAATCAAATGACAAAAATGATCTGTATCTTTCATTATCTTTCATATTTTTGTATGTTTGATGTTTAAAATCAAACCGAAACTCTTTATCTGTTTGTTATCTTGTTTCTGCAATCACTGATATCAATCAATCAATCAATCAATCAATCAATCAATCAATCAATCAATCAATCAATGATTAGCAATGATAGTTTTGGTTTAAAGAGAATCTAAGCATATATGAGTCTTTGATAAAAATAGCCGTTTGAGAAATAGGCTATGACATGCATCGAGCCATATTTGGGTAACTGATCTATGTAAACAGGAAATACTGATATCTGATTGGCCAGACTTCAACCGCAAGTGGCTTGAGCCACTCTTATATGCATATATTCCCTTTAAAATTTATCTTGTCTCATTTAAACTTTGTTGTTAATAAAGATCATAGTTATATTAAATACATTATTTACAGTTAAAGATAAAATTATGTGCAGTAACCTATCTACATAGCAGCTGCTTGTTGTTGCGAAAGACTGCTTAATTCAGAGAAAATTTGAATGATACACTCATTTTTTTTTATAAGAAACAGCTTATAAGAAACGGTAGGATCAATTTTTTTAAACTTAAGAATCTACCCTACCTGAATTAAAAAAGCTAAAAAACTTTTGTAATTTATAGCTTTAATTTTCCCAGTTCACTCGAAAATGTTTTGACACTGTACAATAATAGTGGATGTTTTGGCATTGTTTTGAGTGCGAATTATGTTATAACATGTTTAGAGATCTTACTAAGTAATTTTGGAAGCCCTTCTAACAAAATTATGTTGGCTCTACACTTGAGGCATTAACAATCAGGGACCGCGCAGCGGTTTTCAAGTGGGGGGGCTGAAGAGCGAGCGAAGCGAGCTAAATTGGGGGTCCGGGGGCTTGCCCCCGGAAAAATTTTGAGACCACGCCCTTTAGATCGTCGGAAAACGCCCTTTTTAAGAAAATACTNGGCTTAGACCTTCAACCGAGTTGAAACTCAGCCCGTGCTGAAACTCAGCCCGGGCTGAGTTTCATCATGTAAAGGCCCACTAAGAGGGCCTTTACATGATGAAACTCAGCCCGGGCTTGGAAGCCCTTCTAACAGAAATATATTGGCTCTACACTTGAGGCATTAACAATAGAAGAAACACATAAGAAACTTTTGGTAACAAAATGGCCCTAACATTTAAGTAACTGCCTACCAACCCCGGATCTTAGTTTCTTATAAAAAAATGTGTGTACAGTAAAAACCCGCTTATAAGAACCACCATTGTTTGAGTTTAGCCTAATAGCAAACGTTAAGAGTTTGTGATATCTTAGCCTGATAACCAGAGAATAATGGGCTGGTTATCAGGCTATTGATATCTCTCTTCCAGTTTTAATTAAATTTTCACAAATCTAAGAGAATTTTCAAACAAAGATTTGGCCTAAAAGTTTTTAAAAGTTGTAATTCTTATGTGGGGGTTTTGCTACACTTTAACTCTGGAAAAATTTTGAAACACTTCAATTTAAAAGCATTCAGTTTCCCTGTTGCAGACAGTTTTATCGCGAAGAACGGTAAACACGGTAAACACGGGCAAAATGGGCGTAATTTTACGTTTGCTGTAGTTTTTACTCAATGTGGTTGGCCTATTTGGTGGACACATTCTTAGCCAATCAAGATTTGATTTCTATGCCGACTGGTGACCCTCGCTAGAAAACTTTTCTTTTATAAAGTGCAAGAGAATAGGAGTAAGTTAAACAACAGCGACTGTTTTCTCTCTCTCCAAAAACGTCGAGAAGAAGGGCCCCTGTTATTGCGATGCAGGGTCATTGTGGGGGAGATGCAGATTAACTATTATAGTCCTTAATCCACTTCGTATATTGAATTGAATTTCTTATGCAATTTCAACCTGGTTCAGGCGGAGGAGCGAAACTATGTCTCATGTAATAAATCTGGAGGAGTTTTTGGGCGGGAGAAAGTAAAAACAAAATGTCGGACGAGACGAAGGTTGGAGCTGTGACGATGGATAAGAAAACAAGAGAAATAGTCGAACAATTCTGTTCATTGATGGAAAAATCTAAAAGCCTCTTTGATGGTCTTAGGTTAGTTCTTTTTCTCGCTATTTTCGTGGCTTTGCAGTCAACATGAGTCATGACGGCCAACAAGATAACAGATAGGGCTAGCTACTAGGAGCAAACAAGCGCGCTCAATCAACGTGACGTGCTGCTCTTTTTCTTNAGTCCTTAATCCACTTCGTATATTGAATTGAATTTCTTATGCAATTTCAACCTGGTTCAGGCGGAGGAGCGAAACTATGTCTCATGTAATAAATCTGGAGGAGTTTTTGGGCGGGAGAAAGTAAAAACAAAATGTCGGACGAGACGAAGGTTGGAGCTGTGACGATGGATAAGAAAACAAGAGAAATAGTCGAACAATTCTGTTCATTGATGGAAAAATCTAAAAGCCTCTTTGATGGTCTTAGGTTAGTTCTTTTTCTCGCTATTTTCGTGGCTTTGCAGTCAACATGAGTCATGACGGCCAACAAGATAACAGATAGGGCTAGCTACTAGGAGCAAACAAGCGCGCTCAATCAACGTGACGTGCTGCTCTTTTTCTTTAGGCCTAAGTTGGCCCATACTGCCTGTGATGATATAATCTGCAGACTTCTGTCAAGAAAAACCAGTTAGCCATTCCAAGACACCTGCCAGTGCTTGAATAGTGGTGTAAAATAAAATGAAAATCGTTTTTCAAAAAGCTAAAGTAAAGTCAGTGTAGGCCTCTAGGCTAAAGAATTTCCAATCCAGACTGGAAAGTTTGCGAAGTGCACATACATGGAAGACATGTGCATGGCTATTGCTTTTAAGACATGCCATCATTGTTCTACCTTTGCTATGCTTCAAATTGAGCACGGCCGTGCACAATTTCCAGCTGGTTTCCAATAGAATGAAAATAGAGACATTTAGCGTAGGAATACAAAATCTTGGGGGCTGCCCAAAAAGATCCATTGTTTACAAACATTTTGCCCAACTTCAGGTGGTATTTTTGCCTGAATATGGCTAATTTGTTGCAAATTGTTTCAACATTGGGGGCTGCTGCCCTCCCAGTCCCCCTGGTTCATTCGCTTATGAATAGAGATAGAATGCTGTTTTTGTCAATTTCATTTAAGGGGCAAAGTGGGTCTTTACTAATTCACCTAAACTATTTCCTGACATTCACAGCAGTTCATCATTTGAAAAGTCTAGCACCTTTTTTATTCCAAAGCTGATCTTTGATGATAAACCTTTGATTGCTTATAAATACTTTCTTGCAGTACTGTGCTATTGTATATACTTATTTTTTCCTTCTAGAGATCTTCCTCAGTTCTGTCATAGTCATTGGCAATCTCATTTTGGTAGAGCTTTTGACATTTATACAAAGGTAAATATATAACTACGTATTTGATACTTGAGATGGTGAAATGTTTTTGTGATTTCAAAGGAACTGCAACACTGATAGTAGTAGCACAGTCTGGTTCCCTGACGTCATTTTCGACTAAGGGGACTGGACTCCAGGGAAGAGGTCTCAAATGAGGTCTGGGAAAAACGGTAACTAAGCAACTAAGGACGGGTCGTTTGAGTGGTTGAGCAAGTTCAAGATGGCAGGCAACAGCCGCCCTACTCCAAAGATGCTTCACCCGATAAACAGTTGACTTTCAGGCCCCATCGAATGAAACTATTGAGAATCATTTGTGAACTATTATGAAATAGTCAAATTCATGGTTCCAGGACTAACCAGACAGCACTCCAAATTGCAACTGCATTACAGAAGTGTGAGCATGCAAGGGTTTCATTTTGCGTGTTTGCGACAAGTTTGTTGATTTTCAACCGGTGTTATTCAAAATGAAAAGAAACGTTCTTTCGAAATTATTGATAAAATTGCAAAACGTAGAAGATATATAAACCTCGAAAGAATTTTGACAGAATACTTAAGGTGAAGGACTCATAATAATAACGATAGAATAGAATAGATTTGCTGAATTTTGAGTTAATGCTATGACCTGTCCACCTGTTCCGCCGCCGCCAAGCTTTGTTTTGATAAAAGTCTCTCGAAAGGCAGGATAAACAAATTGGATCGAACTTTACAAGCTGCTGCGATTATAAATTTTAGGTGGATAGTTTCAAAATTTGGTGAAATAGTTCTTTCATACGCCAAACAATGACCTGTCTAGACAGACACATAAACTGTAACAAATTCGAACGTTTAATGTCTAAAATTAAATTTAAAAAAGCCGAAAAAAATTGCAAAACTTTGAACTTGAAGAAGCTTGTAAAATCCTATCAAATGAAATGAAGAGAAATAGGCCTAAAGGAAGCAAAATAAAACAAGACAAAACAAAGCCAAAAAACCTTGCTTTGCAAAATTTTCTGGGATGAGTATGGCGTGTTTGCCATAAATTCAACTTGACACCATTCTCATTCATACGTGGTGCAGACAGACACAGACAGAGCAGAGCCCAGGTCCCATTTAATTCTTCAACCATAACATGTATAAGCATGCATGCTCTTCAGCATATGAACGACAAAAATCAAACCTTAAACTGTCGCTGCTATATCTTTCATCTTGTTTCTGCTCCCTGCCAATTCTCCCTGCCTGCGTTATTTCCATAATCCTGTTTAAGGTTACTGCCCTGGTTAATATGACCAAAAGTATCATTTTCAGTTTTTTCCTTTTATCAATAATGCAGGGTCGAAGCTACAATTTGAAACCCTCCAAGTCAATATCTAAGCACTGGAAGTAATGATAATTCTTAGTTAAAGATAAGAAACTAAAAGTTACAGTAGAGATTTATTCCTAAATAGGAAGGGATTAACGATAATCACTTGACCTTCAAGATGAAATGATTGTGTGTTAATCCACCTGTGGGATGTCAACTTTTGCAACTTTGCCATTGTTTCAATTTATTGACATTAGTACTTAGTCACACGCTTCATGTTGCTAATGGCCTTGACCCGGTTTATTTTGTGGTCTGATCACCATTGCAAGTGAGCCTTTACTAAAAGGCAGCTTTCTCGGAACTGAAAAATCCTCTAGTAGTAGGTACTAAGTTTCTATTTAGAACCCGCAGGACCAATCAAATGATGAGAAATTTGGCACAGTGTGAGATAATGCATGTAGCTACCAAAGTGTGTCTGCGTTTTTTTGAGGATCAACTGGTCTGGATTTTAGACCNAATGGTGGAGAGGGGGGAACAGTATTCTAGCAACAGCCACTGCAAGAAGTAATGACATAACGCTGCCAACAAAACCGAGAGGCCTCAATTAACAGTTTCGGAGTGCGAAAGTTTACTCCGCAGTTAAAAATTGAAATACGAAATATGGAAAATATCAAAACTGCCACAGCTTCAAAGAAGCTCATTGCTCCCATCCAGAAATGTCTGAGCTCTCTTACGGACATACACGAGAAGGTCGGCATGTGCTCTTTCCTGTGAAGCTGTTTTAGGCTGTCCGGTACCAGCGTTCTTCGTACATGGCTAATGGGCCCCTTTAATTTACCTTACCCCCAGTTTAATGAGCTAATAACTTCATTTTCTTATTTCACAGTCATTGGCACAATTCGCTAAAAATCGAATAGCAGATGGCCTGTTAGCAGCCATCAAATGAGCAGCTGATAACGATAAAGTCGCTGGCTTTGAAGAATCGTGCATGTGTTGTGGTAAATCATTGAGTACTGTGTGCAAAACCTGCATTGCATTCTTAATGCTTGAAATGCGTCGGTTTGCACCAAGAACAGATCCTAGATACTACTGGTGCGTTTGATTGACTATTTGTTTGCAAATTCACATAACTGTTTTGATGACAGGTTTTGCCGTATTTTTAACTTAGGTATGAAATATTAATTTTTTTATATCTGTCATACCCGTCAATGTCAATTTTCTTGATAAGTTTTGTCTCAAAGAAGTCCCGCATAAAGCCACAATCCGGCTATAATCATCTGACTTCAATTTCCAGAATTTAGTCACATTCAAACCCTACCGGTACATACAGTCAACCCCTGTTATAGTCACTCCGTATAAAGCCACAGCCCAGCTATAGTCATGTCATTTCAATTTCCCGAATTTAGTCACAGTCAAACCCTTGTAAACAAACTCTTTATAGCCATGCCGCTTTTGATCCCACTCTTTTCTTTCCCAATGAGCAAGATACTACTTTTTGTAATCAGATTTCGGAGAATATTTGATAAATATTTACAAAATAGTACAAGAAATTGCAGAACAAATTGCTTTATTTTCCCGTCCTTCCTTGCACCTTATTTGGTGCATATCACTAGAAAACGTTCGATTTTGTCGTTGTTATTAGATCATTCCTTTGCAGGATTAAAATTATATACCCAAGAAATCATTTTGATATCTGTATAAGGCCGCGTCCACACCTGTCCGGACACTTTCGAAAACGTATCTTTTTTCCTCTGTTTTGGGTTCACGTCCACTTGGATACTTTTGAAAACGCCGTTTTCCTGTTGTCGTGTGGGCGGGTGAAAAAGGAGACTTCTGAAAACGCTGACGTCACAGCGTCGATCTACCACCTATCAGAGCATGCGCTCGGATTTTTAGGGATCACGAGAGGGCATTTTGTTAAGCCTGGTTCACATTAGGTCGTTGCAGTCGCTGGGGTCGTTGGGACGAACGACCCAAAAGACTGAATTTGAACAGCAAAAAATCAGGTGAAATTTTGGGCGTGGCTGGGCAGGGTGAAATTTTCACAAGTGCGTGCTTGGAGCGTGGTGCAAATGATGAGCTGGCCTAAGCTACCGTTGACGAAACTTAGCCGCTGCAGCCAATTCCTGATATTAAATGGCTGAACGACTCTCTCTATGCAAAGATAAACTATCAAAGAGATGAAGGAATGTCAAAAATAGCCTTAAGTGCTTACCATTGTTGTTAAAATCCAATACAAACTTATGATGTGCTTCTCTGTCCAAACCCAACTTCCATCACATTTCCACAGTAAAGTGCAGTCTGGTTCCCTGACGTCATTTTCGACTAAGGGGACTGGACTCCGGGGAAGAGGTCTCAAATGAGGTCTGGGAAAAAACGGTAACTAAGCAACTAAGGGCGGGTCGGTTGAGTGGTTGAGCAAGTTCAAGATGGCAGGCAACAGCCGCCCTACTCCAAACGACTCCAAAGATGCTTCACCCGATAAACAGTTGACTTTCAGGCCCCATCGAATGAAACTATTGGGAATCATTTGTGAACTATTATGAAATAGTCAAATTCATGGTTCCAGGACTAACCAGACAGCACTCCAAATTGCAACTGCATTACAAAGGTGTGAGCATGCAAGGGTTTCATTTTGCGTGTTTGCGACAAGTTTGTTGTTTTCAACCGGTGTTATTCAAATGAAAAGAAACGTTCTTTTGATATTATTGATAAAATTGCAAAACGTAGAAGATATATAAACCTCCAAAGAATTTCGACAGAATACTTAAGGTGAAGGACTCAAAATAATAACGATAGAATAGAATAGATTTGCTGAATTTTGAGTCAATGCTATGGCCTGTTCCGCCGCCGCCAAGCTTTGTTTTGATAAAAGTCTCTCGAAAGGCAGGATAAACCAATTGGATCGAACTTTACAAGCTGCTGCGATTATGAATTTCAGGTGGATAGTTTCAAAATTTGGTGAAATAGTTCTTTCATGCGCCAAACAATGACCTGTCTAGACAGACACATAAAATGTAACAAATTCGAAGGTTTAATGTCTAAAATTAGATTAAATCAAAAGCCGAAAAAAATAGTGAAACTTTGAACTTGAAGAAGCTTGTAAAATCCTATCAAATGAAATGAAGAGAAATAGGCCTAAAGGAAGCAAAATAAAACAAGACAAAAGAAAGCCAAAAAACCTTGCTTTGCAAAATTTTCTGGAAAGAGTATGGCGTGTTTGCCATAAATTCAACTTGACACCATTCTCATCTCATTCATACGTGGTGCAGACAGAGCAGAGCCCAGATCCCATTTATATTCTTCAACCATAACATGCAATGCTCTTCAGCATATGAACGACAAAAATCAAACCTTAAACTGTCGCTGCTATATCTTTCATCTTGTTTCTGCTCCCTGCCAATTCTCCCTGCCTGCGTTATTTCCATAATCCTGTTTAATCTTGGCTCAATTTTTAAGGCAACATTTCTTCATTCGTCTCTGTTCAACAACAACTTTTCAAAATAAATTTCACACCAAAAAGCCATGCAAGCAGTCACTTGATTTGTAAATCAAATGTTCGCTGTTTAAACTGCAAAACTCTCGAAGTCTTACTACAATTCTTAAACCAAGACCACTGCAAAATTTTTAAACAGTAGTCCATTCATATTTGTGAAGAAAGATTCTCACAGCTTCGTCAGATTTCTTCACAGTTGGCCGTAACTCGCAATCAAGCCCTAGCTACTGTTGCTATAGGCCTATGCAGTAAGACCAAAAGAAACCATTGATGTGCAGCGTTTTTTACCAGGCGTCGATGTTGAGCTCATCTATCTCCTCCTGTATAAGAGTCCAAATTAATTACTTTCACAAAACACCAAATAAGGCATATGTATATACCAGGTGACTCAAAAAAGTGTCCCCCTGTTTGAAAAATCACTGCAGAAAAACTACTCGCGCTATAATCGTCAAAATTGATTTTTCTGATAGCTTAAAGATTGTAGTATTTTTTGTGTTTTTTTGGTAATTTTAAAAAAACCAGTCTCTTGGCAAAATAGGAAGTTTCAGAAAATTAGTTTTGCGGAACAGTCGGAAAATGGCCTAAAACGTATGATCAAAAGAAGTTACTAAACTTACTAATCTCTAAACTTACGGTAAGTTTGCATAATTGTTTTTCTACAGGAGGATGCACATTAGGCCAGCGAGCTGGCCAACGTCGTAAAACCTCAGCAGCGTTATTCACTCTAGCCATTTCAACACAGATCCAAACACGTTGATCATTGCTTAGACGTGGCATTGCGAGAGAGGATGAAACGAAAACTTGCTCGCTATTTATTCATAGATAATGTATATTTTTAACACTCTGGAGACTAATTTTCATGCGATGAGATCCGTGCTATAGTTTCTTTTCATCCAAAAATTACAATGAAATAAACTTAGTGATTTAGAAAACTGCAAGATTTGATCATGCGTTTTAGGCCATTTTTTGACTGTTCTGCAAAACCAATTTTCTGAAACATTCGAATTTGCCAAGAGA
>REGM01000427.1:60191-92573 GCA_004194415.1 Aurelia aurita
CCTCATTGACATGTTGCAAATATTGAGCTGTTTGTCATAAAGAAGCCAAGCTTTTTGATATGTACATAATTTGAAAATTGTGTTAAGTAAAGGGAACCATTGAAAACTGCAATGAGCAAATGGTCCATTGCTGAAAATAATATTCAAATTCTGTACTACACTACAACGACCATGTATAAGCATAGGTTTCAAATCTTTAAAAAGGTCGGTGTAAAATTCTGTGACCTATTTCTTTGAATGGAATGGCTTGAAAGAAACTTTAGCTACTTTGTAATAATTCTACCGTTGGACTTTTCAGAAATCTTCAATATTTTCAGAATTTGAGTGCTTTTCTTCTTTTTTAAGAATTGAAGAAAAATTTTGAAAAAAACTTAAAACCATCGTAATTTCTAAACTTTTTGGGGAAACATCGAATAATTTTCCAGAAAAACATAGTTTATGAACGTCTACAATATGTTATCAAGCAAAAGTCTTTCACTCTTCTGGTTCGCGATTTAGAAATTTGATGACGTCACATCCTCAAATGAGTTGAAATATGAAATATGCTGTAATTTCGAAAATATTAAAGATTTCTAGAAAGTCCAACGGTAGAGTTATAGCAAAGTAGCTAAAGTTGCTTTCAAGCCATTCGATTCAAAGAAATATGTCACTGAATTTTACACCGACCTTTTTACGCTAATTTAAAGATTTGGAACCTATGCTCCATGTATATACTGTATATATACCACACAAAATATTAAATTTGCAGCTTTCATATTTCTTAGTAGAAACTGTTTTCATTCCATTTTCAGTTGTGGAAATTTCAGCAGGAAAACAGGTAGGTAGTAATGAATTTCAATTTTGTACAAAACTTCAAAGCAGAACTTTTATTTCTTACCACTACTCCAAGTTCTATGATTCTTCCCATTGATTTACAAACGTGGATTTCTTCATAAGAATTCTCAAGTTGAGTTGCAGAACTATCAGGTCTGCTTTGTTTGCAGTACAGGCCTTGCACACATTAACATGACAAGAATTCTTCAAACTATGATAAGAATTCTTGAGCCACATGAAAGACTGTACGTTTTTCAAACAAGAATTCTTAAGAGACTAAAAATTTTCTTAAGAATTCTTAAAGGGGATCTGAAATGAAAATTTTTATTTGCAAAATGAAATGACAAACTGGGTTGATTATTGATGCCGTTTAAAGTTTTGTGATACTTCATTTGGTTTCAGAGATATTCACTGTTTTGTGTCTTGAAGTGATGACATCATTTTGTTTGCATATTTATAAGGAAAATATAGGCAGAGAGTAGCAAAATCGGTGTCATTGACTATGTTTGCGATTAAACCTACTGCTGAAGTACAGTATGTTAGTGTGACAAAAAATGCCCCGAAATGTCATTATATATCTCATGAAAAGAAAGTCCAGTTCTAAAGGTTTGGTTTTTGGGCTTTTTTATAAGAAACGTTGTCAGTATCAATTGTTTTCTTGCCTTTTTGCAAACAAAATGACGTCATCAGCTTGATTCAATCATAAAATGCGGAATGATTCCAAAACAAAACGTGTTCTGAAAAAACTGAAAACGGTGTTCTTGGTTTTTCAACCAGGCTATTAGCTTTCGCAAATAAAACATTTCGTTTTAGGTCACCTTTAAGAATTTTTTAGAATTCTTTGGCACGAAAACCATGTTAATGTGCGCAAGGCCTGTTCTGTATATTTGCAGTTTGACTAATCAGCTATAGAAATCACTTTACTTGCGATAGCTACTGTAATTCCTTTGTACCAGTGTCTCGATAAAAAACAACAGATATTTTTTGTAAAAAATGTGCTCTGTTTGATGGCCTTATTCACGACCACAACCCAAAGGAAGTCCTGACTTTTTCTAGCAAAATTATTTGTTCTCCAAGAAATATATGATCTATTTTGCTACAGCCTTATAAATCTGACTTTGCTATTTATCCAAAAGATCCATTCTTGATCAACATTATGGTTTGAAAAGATGGCAGATTGGTGAAATTGCGTCAAAGATTGGTCAGCTGTATTATCATTATTAGTAAGTTATATTTTAATTGTTAATCTTCAGTTCTGACTTATTGGTAAATATCTGAGCATGCTTTATTTTTCCCTCGTTGAAAGATTAACAGATGAGCAACAAGTACCAGCATGCAAGCACATGCAGACATATGGGCATCTACTATACCACCCCTGTACCAGAGCATGATGTATGTATGTATGTATGTATGTATGTATGTATGTATGTATGTATGTATCAATTTGCCACTAAAATATAAAATTTACAATGTTTTAAAAGTTAAAAATAGATACATAACAATTTTAATGCGAAATAAATAAATACTTGTAAAAATGTATGTATGTATGTATGTATGTATGTATGTATGTATGTATGTATGTATGTATGTATGTATGTATGTATGTATGTATGTATGTATGTATGTATGTATGTATGTATGTATGTATGTATGTATGTATGTATGTATGTATGTATGTATGTATGTATGTATGTATGTATGTATGTATGTATGTATGTATGTATGTATGTATGTATGTATGTATGTATGTATGTATGTATGTATGTATGTATGTATGTATGTATGTATGTATGTATGTATGTATGTATGTATGTATGTATGTATGTATGTATGTATGTATGTATGTATGTATGTATGTATGTATGTATGTATGTATGTATGTATGTATGTATGTATGTATGTATGTATGTATGTATGTATGTATGTATGTATGTATGTATGTATGTATGTATGTATGTATGTATGTATGTATGTATGTATGTATGTATGTATGTATGTATGTATGTATGTATGTATGTATGTATGTATGTATGTATGTATGTATGTATGTATGTATGTATGTATGTATGTATGTATGTATGTATGTATGTATGTATGTATGTATGTATGTATGTATGTATGTATGTATGTATGTATGTATGTATGTATGTATGTATGTATGTATGTATGTATGTATGTATGTATGTATGTATGTATGTATGTATGTATGTATGTATGTATGTATGTATGTATGTATGTATGTATGTATGTATGTATGTATGTATGTATGTATGTATGTATGTATGTATGTATGTATGTATGTATGTATGTATGTATGTATGTATGTATGTATGTATGTATGTATGTATGTATGTATGTATGTATGTATGTATGTATGTATGTATGTATGTATGTATGTATGTATGTATGTATGTATGTATGTATGTATGTATGTATGTATGTATGTATGTATGTATGTATGTATGTATGTATGTATGTATGTATGTATGTATGTATGTATGTATGTATGTATGTATGTATGTATGTATGTATGTATGTATGTATGTATGTATGTATGTATGTATGTATGTATGTATGTATGTATGTATGTATGTATGTATGTATGTATGTATGTATGTATGTATGTATGTATGTATGTATGTATGTATGTATGTATGTATGTATGTATGTATGTATGTATGTATGTATGTATGTATGTATGTATGTATGTATGTATGTATGTATGTATGTATGTATGTATGTATGTATGTATGTATGTATGTATGTATGTATGTATGTATGTATGTATGTATGTATGTATGTATGTATGTATGTATGTATGTATGTATGTATGTATNATAGTTTTTAGGATCATCTTTCGATCCTTTTTTGAAAAGTGGTTTTAGTTTCGCCTGTTTGCAACCATCAGGAAATTCAGATTTAAGGATTGAGAGATTGCATTGCATAATGATAATAATTAGTTCTCACTAATTACTATAGTCTCAAGTTGACAGTTTCCTTTTTGTGTGCTTTTCATAGGATCAGTGTCAAATGCAGTAAGTGCATGTAAGTTCAAGTCAATATCTCCTTTTGTCTTTCTTGATATATAACTGTGTTGTTTCATATAAGTTAGCCATCGTTTAACATAAACAGGGACAAAATCTTGTAGGGCTTTTGCTATATATATGTAACTTTATGCGTACGATTTGTTTGATGTTTAGTTGTGTATTTCCTTTTAGTCTCAGGACAAGTGAAACCAACTATCTTTTTGAAGCATTCCAGTTTTACTCAGCAATCAGAACTCGAAATTATTTCAATCCAGCCCCAAAGGAAGAAGGGTGAGTTTCTTTGTTCAATTAAGATTTTAAATTAAACAGGTTTAACATTAGCGAGTGTAGTCAAAACACTTTTTTCCAAGTTTTCATTGTTCAAATTTATACCTAAACATAATTTATTCAGTCTAAGCTCTCTGGTAACCATATTTATTTATTTTATTTATCTAATCTTATTTATTCACGACATCCATTCAGTTATAATGCAAACAAAAAGGTAAATTACAATGAAAAGTTACTAGAATATACTCTATAGATCTAAAAATATGTTGTCCTTAAGTACTGATCTTCCATGGATTCGTGCAAACTGGTTTTTGTTAGCTCAACAGGTGAGATTTAAACTCTTTTGTTGAATCGTACAATGGACTCGGTATCTCTGGTGTGTTGTGGGATACTGTTCCAAGCTTTTGGACCTGTCTACAAAAAAACTTCTCTTAGTGTGTTCTAATGTCGGTTTTTGTGCATGGAGATCCTTCCTGTTCCTTGTAAAGGGGAAAAACCATGATTTTCTTTCCCCTTAATATTAGTAGCATCTCTGCTGTAAGGAAAAGTCTTCTATTCAGGTTGCTTGTGATATCATGCTTGAAAGTGACAACCTTACTGTAGGCGAAGAAGCCGTCTTGAGAGCTAGGAAAGCATTCATTAACAAAACCTTTGTTTGGATTATTGAAAATAGACCACATTCACTTCGATATTGCATTCTAATTCCTTGCTAGAGACAGCTTGCTGGTTAAAAGACTTCGATATTATGCTCGATTCCTGGTCGTTTGTTTATTATTGAATGAAGTGGAACTCGTAAGAGACCTGGTCAAGGTATGCATGTTACTCTAGCTCATTTGATCGAAAACAATTGAAAGTCATTGCTAGACTACTTGCTACTGTATTTAGCCATTGTGTCACCAACATGTCAAATTCCGTTGCTTTTACAAGATCCTGAAACATCAACTAAAGCTAAACAAGATACAAACTAGGATGCAACCTACTGGGTGTCCCAAATAAAATGTAGCAGATTTGATCAGGGCTAGCAATGCCAATTTAGCTCCAATCAATTCGCGATAAGTTTTAAACTAATCCTGAAAAGTTAATTTGAACATAGATACCTTCCTGGTTGATATTTGTGCTTCCAAAGTTGACATATTAGTCTTGAACGTTTAAATTTTCCTTCACCTCCAAACCAGGGTTCTGCCGCTTTTTTGGCCTAAGCAAATTCTTGAAGCACAGCGAATAAATCAATAATAGCCTTGATAAAATTTGAACAAAAATTAGATTATATTACACATTATTTGCTAGAGCTCACCTTTTATGCATTTCTTAATTTTTCTTTAATTTTGATTCTTAATTTCGCTGTGCTTCAGGAATTTGCTTAGGCCAAAACGCCAAAGCTCTGGTTTGGATGTGGAGTCAAATTTTTGAACTTTCAAGGATAACATTTCAACTTTGGGAGCACCAATATCAATAAACAAGGTACCTGCTATGTGCAAGGTAACTTTCAGGATTAGCTAAATAGTTATTGCGAATCGATTGGAGATAAATTGGCATCGCTATCCCTGATCAAATCTGTTACCTTGTATTTGGGACACCCGGTAGTTTACACACAACCTTTTTCGCCAGAAACTTACAGTAAATCCCCACTTTCCGTATAAGAGTCTACAAAAATAAGAACCTACAGGCTGTTTTTCCTAAATTATGCACCTCGTAATTAAGAACCTGTTTCAGTTTGATGGAAATTATGTTCTTATGACAAGGTAATAAATTTGATTTTTTGATTGTCTTTATTAAGTTCGTTTTTGTCCCAGTTGGCTGGTAAAATCTGAACCTCCTCCTCTGCTTTTTGGAAGCTTAGAATTAGTTATTAGGTNAACCTGTTTCAGTTTGATGGAAATTATGTTCTTATGACAAGGTAATAAATTTGATTTTTTGATTGTCTTTATTAAGTTCGTTTTTGTCCCAGTTGGCTGGTAAAATCTGAACCTCCTCCTCTGCTATTTGGAAGCTTAGAATTAGTTATTAGGTCCTTAATAACATTGCGAAAACAATAAAGAGATGAAAATCTCTTGGTGATAACCCATAAGAGGTTTACATAAGGGACCCTTCAAATAAGAACCTCTATACCCTGAAATTAACATTAGTACCTTCAAGATAAGAACCTAATTCAGCATGGCTTTCAAAAAAGTAGGTTCTTATACGCGGGGATTTATTGTATACCATGAATTTATTTAACTGGCAATTATTCTAAGGTGTGATTTATTTAACCAACCCAACATCTATTTATTTATTTGTTTCAGTATCTTATTTGTTTGTTTATTTTATTTGGAATTTAATTTACAGGCATGTTATTTGATTAACTGATTGAATTTGTATCATTATATATAGGAGCTGAAACGTCATATACACGAATATGCAAGTGCTGTAGATGCTAATGACCAAACAGAGTGGCAATTAGTTCTCAAAGAGGCATCTGCATTTATTGAGGTACAAACTTGATTTTTTTTATATCAGAATAAAATCTTCAAATATAAACTATTATTGTAAGTGTCTCCCATAGTGGGAACACGATAACCTTGTGTCTTTTCCCGCTCTGAGGGGCACAGTTAAATGTAAATTTACATTGAACTGTGCCCCTCATAGCGGGAAAAGACACAAGGTCATCGTGTTCCCACTATGGGAGACACTTACAATAAACTAACCATTACAATGTACAAAAAACAGAACAAAAGGCACTGGGGAGGGGCTGCTGCATTTAACGTTCGAAATTCACTTAAAGCGTTTAGTTGTCTTAATGTACGATATAGTGGCATCCATTATCATTCTGTTTTGTTGGTGATTACATTCAAGTGTGAACTGCCATATAAGAGGAGATTGCACAAGGCTGTTGTGTCCATGTCATTGATATCTAGGGCAGGGATTTCTGAGAGCTGACCAAAAAGATCTGTGCGCATTAAGTCAAACTGTGGGCAGTGCAGGAGAAAGTGTTCATAATACACTTGATTACAAACATGTTAATCTTTTATGGCTACTAAATCCCCAAATCAACATGGCATCCTTGTGTTCAATTATAAAGTTGTGCTAGATATTGAGGCAACTCACTAGCTATACCGTTAATTTTGATCTGGTTTGGGATTAAAACTGCGTTGAATTTATGTGCGTGACTCATAAAATTGTATGTTGATTCTGCAAAATATGAGGTAAAAGACCTAAAAAGCTATCTTTTATAGCCTTGTCATTTGAATTTGTGAATACCCCCCCCCCCTCTTTTAATCTCACCTCAGGAGTCTTGAAAATTAAATAAGCCCTAGCTCTAAGGCTTTTACGGTATTCATATGAGAATTGTCACGGAGAGAAATGACTTTGATAGTTTTAAACCTTATTTCAGGCGGATAATATCTTAACAATTTTAGAAGAAGATTTAACACCAGTCAGACTGAAACACAGAGTTGATTTGGAGGTAAGATCACAGGGAAACCAGGACATAATTGTTGCTAAAAATAAAATTTGTAAAAAAATTTGTCTTTCTCTGTCCCCTTTGCGCTTAGTCATTTTTGTACCTTAGTCCCCTGTGCTCCGCGAAAGACTGCGTATCGATAGGTGGGACTAAGGTACACAAATAACGAAGCGCACAGGGGGCAAAGAAAGACAAATTTTGTTNTGATTTGGAGGTAAGATCACAGGGAAACCAGGACATAATTGTTGCTAAAAATAAAATTTGTAAAAAAATTTGTCTTTCTCTGTCCCCTTTGCGCTTAGTCATTTTTGTACCTTAGTCCCCTGTGCTCCGCGAAAGACTGCGTATCGATAGGTGGGACTAAGGTACACAAATAACGAAGCGCACAGGGGGCAAAGAAAGACAAATTTTGTTTACAAATTTATTTTGAGCAACAATTACTTCCTGGTTTCCCTGTGGTAAAATTTCATTTGTCAGCTTTTGAATTTTTTGAAACAAAAATATCGAAGAATGTTTTCAACTTTCTTCACTTTTTCATGTGATTCTCATTACTGAAAAATGTAATTCAGCTAGTATTTTCTTGATGCGTTTGTCGCTAAACAAAACATGTTTTCAAATCGTGGACAACGCCAAGAGATCATACAAGAGTTAGATTATGTCCTAGTTTCATATTCGTTGCACTTGTCTTGAATTCAGTTTAATTGTTGTCATGTAATTTTTATTTCTTATTCTTGCTGAATGGATTAACTGTCCTAAAAATCAACAGTGCGGAAAGTATTGGGTTAAAATCAAGTCGCTTATCATAGGTCTACAGGTTGAGTGGTGACGATTGGTTTTTTGTCGACTGAAGTGAATAAGGCTTGGCCACTTTTTATGCGTGGTCGTTCCATCCAAGTATGAATTAGGAGTGTGCATGGTATGGTATTGATTCTATCGTAGGTATGGTGTTAGTTGGTAGATTAGCTCAGAAAAGTTCAAGTCAGTTCATATCATTTTGTTATCTGTAGAAAGTTCCAGAAACAAGACCTGGGGAAACATCCAGCATGAAACTGAAAGAAGTAATCATTGTTGGAAATTGTGAAAAACAGGTATATTTGTGAGTTGCAGATTTGAAAATGCTCGTAAAAGTTTTTGACAAAATGTACATTTGATGAATACCAAATGCACATTCTACTTGTTTTCTCGCAAGTGACTGTACATACGTCAATTAATTTCATTTTACCTGGAGGGCAGCAATTTTTCTTTTAGAGACTTGCCTAAACTGCAGAAAACCAGAACTAGTGAGACAGGCTTCAGAAATGCGTCTCAGACAATTTGAAAATGTTTGACTTATCTTTCTGCATATGACTCAAAATCAGTCTTTTCATCTAAACCACCCGTTTGGTCAGTAAATACGTTTGTTGGACGCAAAAGTTCGTGCCAGCAAAACCCTTCAGCTACATGACCACCTGTACCTTAATCTGAAATACACAATGTTTCTCTTTCCAGGTCAAATTCAGTGAGCTGACGTTAGACATGTTTCGCTTTCTGCAATGTGTCGAAAAAGAACCAGGAAGCTTACAGTCATACACGATGAGAGTTTCTAGCAGTGGGCCTATGACTGAAAAAGTATGCTTATGTATTCCAATCTGTATAAAACTTCAATTAAAGTTTGTAGCTCGCGCTGTCATTTGACTGCATTTTCTGATTGCTCGACAATGCTTATGCTTCATAAGTCGTTAGTATTTGAACTCAGTTCACAAGGCAGCATCATTTCTGGTAGATGCACGAACGATTCTTTCTCTCCTTTTATTTATCTTGTTGAGGATACCGAGGATACTGCTGCTCTTGTCTAAGCCTTTTGTTATGCTGATCAGAGCCCGATAAAGTGTGGGAATAGGGGAACGCCGTTCCCAGGAAATTTTGGCAGGAAATTTAGGCCACAGGAAATTTTCGAAAAGTGGATAAGAAGTTTTCATGAAGCTGTCAGGCTACAATATAAAACATATCTGCTAGAGTAACACTTCGCAGACCTTCACAGCACCAATTCTTTTTAAGAAAATCAACGAAAAAAGGACACAATTGCTGGAACGTCTGAAAACTAGGTAATCAAAAAATACAACTTTTGAATGTTTCTCTAATTAATCGATCAGAATATAGTGTCCAATGAAAATGTTTCACACGAAGTTTTGACCAAGTCTTTTACGTTCCCATGAAGAAAATCATTTCATCGGCCTCTGATGCTGATGAAATTCACAGCAAATCAATAGCCTGGGAACCTATTGCCATGCGCGAGAATCTCTTTGTTTCTTTGCTAATCCTTGTTTGGATTGTGGTTGGATTCTCGGCCCATATTCATTCCACAAACCAAACATAGTTTCTGCGCATGATCACAGGTTTCCTTTCGAGGATAACAGTTTGCTCTTGAACTTCGATAATTCGTATCCCCAACGATTTCTGTTTGTTGCAGACCGATGATGGTAGTGGTGTCAGGAGCAACCCACACAAATATTTGCTTTATAAGCCATCTTTTGGACAATTGATGACTTTCTTGGGTGCTTCTTTCAAGGTAAGCATTTCTAATCCTTTCCAAGTGTAAACATTCATCCATTCACATTTTGATCAAATTTTGTCATATTTTCATTTTCAAAAAATGGCAATGAGCAGAACGATCCCTCAAAGATCATTTTTATCCGTGGAGTTCTCATTCGTTCATTCATCAGAAACAGTAGCCCTTAAACTTGACACAATTTTGGCTGATGTAATGCATTAATTTTTAATTTTCAGGACCTGCCCCCAAACAATGTGATGGTGCTGTACCTCTCTGCCGATGCTTCTCTTGATGTAAAGGAAAATACCGAAGGTTTGTTGAAGAGACTTGCTAAAACTTGATGTGACTTTGTCATTAATTGTAAACAGCAACAGCAACGGAAGTAAGATTACAACAGTATTTGTTCTGCTAATAAGCCACAAAAATTGATGCACTTATGTCTCGTTCAGTTCCTACCCTGACCATGCCCCCCCTCGGGCAGCCCGGGGGTCAGCAAAAATTGCTTGCACAAATGCCCGGAGGCTGGGCAAATTTTTCTGGCGAATGCCCGGGGGCCGGGCACTGAAAATATGCCATATTCTCAGTAACTGTATAATGCAAAGCTCCTGGTGTTGTATATTGCCCCGGGGGCGGGGAATATTTTTTGAGCAAATACCCGGGGGTGTCCCGGGGGGTGGTCAGGGTAGGACAGTCTTGTAGCAAAGCCAGATGCCTTCCTCCCAAAAGAGTATTCGTTTGGCCCTTCATTTTGCTTTGGAGGCATAACTATAGCTTGTATACATTAGTGCAGTACGATTGAAATCAGTGATCTGCTCGTTGTTGGTGGCACAACATTCGCCTTTTTATCTTACGTCCTATGTAAATAATGTCGATCACTACCTAAAGCAAGCCATTTTAGCAACCAATTTGGATAATATCTTTGCCTGATGAAATTTCTTAACTCTTGTTTCTACAACCTTTAAAAATTCACCTCATTTCTGTTAATTCTTTCAGGATTTTATGAAGCTGGTGGAGTTTCAACTAAAAAGGCGAAATCTGCAAGTACAACGAAAAGATCTGGATATGTGAAAGAACCTCACTGGTTTGTTTCACACCACTTTTTTTGACAACTTTATCCCCAGCGAGAACCTTTAGTCTCAAAAATTGTGAATAATGAATTTCGAAAATATTTAATTTTTTTTATTAAAGTTTTCTTTTTGAAATGATTATGATCACTTCATTCTTTTCTTAATTTTAGACCCCAGAATTTACTTATAATTAAAAAGGCAAGCTCAGAACATGAACGTTCTTATGATAGGAACATCCCTTGCCTTCGATATGGAAGGAAAGTTATAATTTTTATTGTCGAATTTCGACTGTTTTCCATAACTTTCATGTTGAAACTTTGGCTAGTCTGCACTTTAGCGGACCAGCTTTCAATATGGGCAAGTTATGTGTCATGGGGTAAGAGTTAGGGTCATGGCTAGGTTTTGGAAAAGGAGTTTTTAGGGTAAATTAGGGTTAGTTAGGGTTAGTTAGGGTTGGTTAGGGTAAATTAGGTTTAGTTAGGGTTAGTTAGGGTAAGTTAGGGTTTAGTTAGGGTTGGTAGGGTATTTGGTCAAAGACGTTCCCGAAAGATATGACATAAAGCTGGTCCGCTAAAGTGCAGTCGTCCCTTTCGCTCCTTTTCTGAGTGCATTTTTTAGTTTTGATCGAGCTTGAGATCAGTTAACTTTTAACTTTAATTAAACAATGCGCATGAGAACGCCTTGCCTCAAATATGCCTGCAGACAAACTTATTTACCATCTTTCCAGTTATTCCCAATTTTCCTCTGTAATCTCATTGCATACTTTTTGTTGCAGTTTATACCCAGAAGACGTGATTCCATTCACAAGAAAACCTTTAATGCTCGTTGTTGACAGTCCAAACAGCATTGCATTCAAACATATACCTAAATTATTTGGTCAACCACTTGTTTGCTTAATGTCACCGACAGAAACTCCTGAAAGTTTGAAAGGTGAGTTCTATTCTTGATCTAGTAGCACATTGACCTTGTTTCTCAATTCTTAGACCAACTAAATAGGTGAGAGGTTGTGAAGTGCCTCCTGAGTGGGGCCAAATGTTGTTGCCTCTCACTGAACAGTAATCCTTTTTGACAAATTTCTTCATATCTTCATAATTTAAGGAGACCAACCAGTCTTATATAAATGCAAAGCAAGCTACTATTTTGACATCGCAGATACAAACATTCCCTCATTTTTCCATCCAAGAATGAAATGTATTTTAGAGAAATATTCTTTGACATTTGTTAAGGCTCGAAATGCTTACGTATTCCATTCACTTCTAAGATGGTCTGTATCATAAGTTGCAATATTTAGTTGTCTTAGCCATATCTTCCTTAAGTTCCTTTGGCAATCAAAACAATCATGATTGTATTGTTTAAGATTTTAACTTTGTTTCAATTCAAAGCATTTCGATCCGGATGGTTGAATTTGAATGAAATCTTTATTTCGAGGAGTTCTTAGTGGTGAAGTGCCTCCTAAGAAATTATGGTATTAAATCCATAACGACTCAAAAGATAAAAGTGCACCCTTAATATTCACAGCGTTATTAACAGGCCTGAATCTGATAATATTTTTTCGGTAGGCCAAAAAGATGGTGGTTTGTTTACCCTATTCCTGCATAATCCCCTCCTTGGCTTTTGTACTGTCTGCAATGCCGACAACATCAGAAAAGAGCTGTGGGACAAATGTCAGCAGTGTGTAGAAAAGATTCTCACAGAAGAACTTGACATTGTTTATTCCTTTATGAAAGAACTAGGTAAGTTTTTTTATTTCATTATTTTCTGTTTTGAAATAAGGTTATTAAAAGCAATATTGCCCCATTGGAGATTGTTGTCAAAACCATGTACGAACAAAAACACCAGTGCAACACAAAATGGGAGGATACTGAGAGTGTCTATACTTCCACGTTTCCATTCTGTATTTTCAAAACTGTTTGACCCGTCTTAAGTATTTTCTCTGCTCCAGAGTGTTGTTAGTCATGACTGCATTTATTCTTACTAATTTTCACTTCTCTTTTTTATCTTACAGACTGTGCATACGAACAATTTCTTGGTGACGAATTCCTTCGACTCATCATTCTCCGATTTATATTTTGCTATCAAACACTTCGACTACACAAACATTATAAGGTAAGAGATTTAAATTTTCTGCAACCGAGCGCATTTTGCTACTGTACGAGGCAAGTAAGGGAAGTCATATAGTCAAAAAGAAACATTATAATAACTTCGAAGCCAGATGAAATATTATATACTCAAGGTGTCTTGGGTAAATTATCTTAAGAAGACAAGATATATTAGATAATTTCTTCTTAACAAGGGTCAGGTTTAGGCTGAGAAATCAGTTTGTCAATTTGCTCAATAAGTTCTATTTCCAAAGCATCAATACGCTTTTGAAATAAAATTTCCAAATCAAATTGAACTAAGTGTGCATGGAACCTCACAACCAAGAGTGACCATATCAAACTTACCGTTCAGCTTGAAGTCAAGTCATGAGCAACGCTTCTGTTCTTAGCAACGTCTTTTCGCGTGAGGAGCAAATGAGTTAGAGATCAAGGTTTTGGGGAATCATTTGCGGCTTGCTTTATTTACATTTGTGGGTTGTCTAGTCTAGTTGGCCGTAGAATATATTCATTATCAATCGCTTATCACTTTTAATGGCGTGTTAATAAAAAGCAATGGAATGATGTTGTCATAAAATCTGCCTCTATTTTTCACAAGGGGATCTTTTTTCTCCTTTTTTTATAGGGCACATCATACTACCCGCTTTCATCGCCTCTCTTGTGTAAAGACCTCTTCAACCATAAGGGACTAGCAAGGCATCTCCTGGAACTAGCATCTTTACTCGATGCTCGACATCTTTTCAATGAATTAGCCGAGGTGACAGAACTTGAAATGATTGCAATGTGAAAGAGAAGAATTATTGATTTTGTACAGAAGCTCATGGATGTTGATTTTCAACCATAAAGGACTACCAAGGCATCTCCTGAAACTAGCATCTTTACTCGATGCTCGACATCTTTTCAATGAATTAGCCGAGGTAACAGAACTTGAAATGATTGCAATGTGAAAGAGAAGAATTATTGATTTTGTACAGAAGCTCATGGATGTTGATTTTCAACCATAAAGGACTACCAAGGCATCTCCTGAAACTAGCATCTTTACTCGATGCTCGACATCTTTTCAATGAATTAGCCGAGGTAACAGAACTTGAAATGATTGCAATGTGAAAGAGAAGAATTATTGATTTTGTACAGAAGCTCATGGATGTTGATTTTCAACCATAAAGGACTACCAAGGCATCTCCTGAAACTAGCATCTTTACTCGATGCTCGACATCTTTTCAATGAATTAGCCGAGGTAACAGAACTTGAAATGATTGCAATGTGAAAGAGAAGAATTATTGATTTTGTACAGAAGCTCATGGATGTTGATTTTCAACCATAAAGGACTACCAAGGCATCTCCTGAAACTAGCATCTTTACTCGATGCTCGACATCTTTTCAATGAATTAGCCGAGGTAACAGAACTTGAAATGATTGCAATGTGAAAGAGAAGAATTATTGATTTTGTACAGAAGCTCATGGATGTTGATTTTCAACCATAAAGGACTACCAAGGCATCTCCTGGAACTAGCATCTTTACTCGATGCTCGACATCTTTTCAATGAATTAGCCGAGGTAACAGAACTTGAAATGATTGCAATGTGAAAGAGAAGAATTATTGATTTTGTACAGAAGCTCATGGATGTTGATTTTCAACCATAAAGGACTACCAAGGCATCTCCTGGAACTAGCATCTTTACTCGATGCTCGACATCTTTTCAATGAATTAGCCGAGGTAACAGAACTTGAAATGATTGCAATGTGAAAGAGAAGAATTATTGATTTTGTACAGAAGCTCATGGATGTTGATTTTCAACCATAAAGGACTACCAAGGCATCTCCTGGAACTAGCATCTTTACTCGATGCTCGACATCTTTTTAATGAATTGACCGAGGTAACAGATTTTGAAATGATTGCAATGTGAAAGAGAAGAATTTTTGATTTTGTACAGAAGCTGATGGATGTTGATTTTCAAAATGTAAATATATGGATATGGAGAACCCTTGCAAAAAATGGTGAGTTTTTAGCAACGTTATATTTGTTTTTAAATAGTGGACTAGCGTCCTTGCTGCTTGAATTACGTATACTCTCGAGTCCGGGGGGGGGGGTTGGAATAAACGGGGTAGGTGGAAAACTTCCAAAATCCTAATAAACAGGGTGTCTGGAATAAACGGGGTGGGTGGAAAATTCGATCTGTGAGTTCTGTAATGGGATGAAACGCAAGTTGTTTTGACTGTAAAAACAAGTTAAAAATCATGGAAACTATTAAAAATGAAAAATACAGTTCGAATCACCTTCAGGAAAGATGATTTTACATGTTTCACATTTAAAGAAGCTTAAAATTAATAAACGGGGGTTCTGGAATAAGGATGTCATGGGTGGATATTTTTCAAAAAATTAATAAGCGGGGGGAGACCTTTATTCCTGACTCGAGAGTACAAGGGGGACAATTACCCGCTTTTATGATTAATGACTGTAGTTGCAGAAAAAATCTTGACAATCTCATTCAAACCGTATGAACCCAGATCTCGGCGGTTTGTGTGTAGATAGAGCCTAATAAAATGATTATTTGCTGTTTGTTGCAAGAATTCCCAAAGGCCTTAGGCCAAGTAATGATGCGGACTGTCTCAAAGCCTCTTTATTCCTAACTTCTTCTTAACTTCGAACAAGGCATCATTTCCCTCCAGGACCTTGTTGCTTACAATGCAAATGCCACATGCAAGCCTTGCAGATTTAGACCTATCCCTATCTTTTTTCGCATGAGCAAAATGATTTCTCCGGAGAACATTGGATGATAAAGTATAGGATGCTGTAAACTGGCCTATACTGCCTTTCTGTTGCATGAATCACAGGTAGTAAGTATCATTGTGTAATTAAAATCACAGAAGACTTGAAATACCTTGTTTTTTGTGTTGTTGTATTTCCTTTCCAAACTGCACCCAACCTGCTGCCTAGGCCAGTCCATTCTCAACACAACAGCAATTCAAACCCGACCCCATCTCTGATTAACACAATGATACTCACTGCCTGTGCATGAATAGTTCAAGGTATGCTCTGTAATTTTGTTTACTGTGTGCGTATCAGACAGACATGAACCTCTACTTCCAAGTATTCATTTAAAATTCGTTTTTTCACTTCGTAGATCGAATATTGATTCAAAATACGCACGACACGATCTCAAGCACAACAGCCGATCAGGTGACATTAAAATAATACGACGCCCCCTCCCTTTACTATATACATATTGCCTTTGAATTTGTAGTATAATGATTTAATAAGCACATCAATTCAATTCAATTCAATTTTTTTCGTAGAATACAGGGCTAAATGCTATTACAGGTATATATAGAGAAGATCTGTATCCTATACGACCAAAATTAAAGCATAGCTTATCTAGCTTTGGCCGTTAAATTAAAATGTTGTCAACATCAGATGCATCCCACTAGTCTAGCGTCTAATTAGAGTTAGTCAAAACGAATGTGCCACTACCAATGTCCCGAAAACTAGCTTCCATGGGCTTTGGCTAAATGCGAGTGGCTCAATTTAATCCACTTTTCAACCATTAAAATGGTAAAATAATACTTTGTAGCTTAGTCACTGCTTTTTAATGATACGGAAACTGTTGAGATGTAATTATGCTCTCTCAGCAATGCTGAGCATCAAAAAGTCAAAATTTACTTGATAGTGAACGGCTCATTTTTGGCTGTTTTTTTTTTTTTGCCAAATTGAGAAATGGGACTTTAGGCTAAAAACTGATTTCAGAAGGAAATTATGCACCTAAGATTATGAGAAAAATCTCAAAAATCAGGCAGAAGCCTAGTAAAATGGTGGGATTAAATTTTACAAATTGGCTGCATAGCTTTTCCTGTACGATTTCTCAAGCAGTGGATACAGTTTTCTGACTCACCCGGTAAATGGCAAACATTTTAAAGCCATAGTCAGCCTGAATTATTATCTATGCCAGCAATACCGAGACTCCCTGGTTTATCTGGCCAGAGAGAGAATTTTGTTGCATAAGTAGATTTCGCGCCATTGCTTAAGTTACGAAATTAGAACTGAAGGCAGATGGTTTTAGAAAATAATTTAGGCTTAATAAGCAAAAGTAAAATATTTTGATTAAAATCTTCTGTTTTTTTTAATTAAAAACTGTATTGTAATTTCTTAAGTGGATTTATAGATTTATTTCCAGCTTGTTATAGTCCATTTCTTGAATTTTAGACTCTCTGTTTACAAAGTAACAAGTATGTATTTGCGAGGTAATGACAACAAGTAATGAATGACAACTTAGTATGTTTACCAAGTAATAAGACTTAATTTTGTAGAAAAGGATTAGAGAAATAATTTTTGGAAATTGTAAATTCAAATTAAAAACGGAAATGGTCGTTTTAAATTTATGATTTCTTTAATTGTAATTCTTTTGTTTTTTAACTAAAAACTGTTTTGTAATTTCTTAAGTGAATTGGCAAATTTATTTCCAGCTTGTTATAGTCCATTTCTTGAATTTTAGACTCTGTTTACAAAGCAATTGACAACAGACTAAGAGATCAGACGTAATTTTGTAGAAAAAAGATGAGGGAAATAATTTCTTGAAATTTTAAATTCAAATAAAAATGGAAATGATCGTTTTTAATTTGTGATCTCTTTAGTTGTAATTCAGGAGGGACTCATTAATGGGTATAGAGTCTTCAAGTATGGTAAATTAAGAATTCTAGCTTACCAACAACACGTAGATCAAGACGACTGCCTTACCAAATTTGACTCGTTCTATTTTGTCAGAATTTTCGATTAAATCAAATCAATTTCGATGCCATTTTTAATAAATTCCCAATACAACTTAGATCCAACTTGGACCGAAGTCAGCATCGACAGGCCGTCTATTTTAATGAGCGAAACCCCCGTGCTGATTATTTTTAATTTGCACTTTTAATTGCCAAGATTTGCCTATATATAGAGGATACGGGAGTGCAGTGTTTCTAATACCCCATTCACACTTACAAGTTAAATCAGCTTAATCTAAACCCGGTTATCAAATCCTGCCATCTAATTGGTCAATCCAATAAATCGAATCCATTTGATTGGTTGAAACATAACCTGGTTTAGATAAAGCAGGTATAACTGTGTCAGTGTGAATTTGGTATAAATCTGCAACTTAACAGGTGAGAAATATATGCATGCATATGAAAGCGTGTTGGGCAGCTTAAGAGGTAGAGTTTATTTCACAGAATTCAGCATATTATGGCTATTAAATCTGGTTCTTACTAAACAAGGAGCAGTTTTGAAATCCCTCAAAAGGAGGAAACTCTCGAAAGAAACAGCGCATCTCCTTCTACAAGCAGACAAACGCAGACTTCCAAGGACGCTGCTCGCGTTGTCAAGTCATCGAGTAACAAAGAAGATCGACTGAAAAACGCTTTGCGAAGGAAAGAAAGAGTCTTGTTTGTGAGTGTCTCAATTAGTTTTTTCAAATCTACTTAGTGTTTCTTTCTTAAAATACCATTCTCTTAAGGCACATTTTCACTGAAAAAGTTTTGGGCGATAAGCAAAGAATTTCCGAGCGAATTGATACAGGAGCATGTGCACATCAGACGAAGGATTTCTCTAGCGAAAAAACCCGTTCTCTGAAAGTAGAATTTATTTCAACTTTTTATTTTTAGTTCGCGCAGAAATTTTTCGCTCAAGTGAAAATCCGCCTTTAATCGTAAGAAGAGAAACTGTAATTTAAGTCAGCATATGCCAAGACAAATTGGGAGAATTTCATTTGTACTCAAATGCAACAAATTTGATCAAATTAATTGAAGTTTTTCTTTCTATTCTCTTCAGGTACTAACACCATTCAATTTACGAAAGATATCACAGTTTACGAAAATGATGTCACAGTCTACGAATATGATGTTACTCTTAGCAGCCATTTTTGGTAAGTGTGTTTTCAATTTCTCTAAATATGATTCTCGACAGAATGGGGCTAGTTGAACCATGTCTGATAAAGGAATTGTTCAAAAGAAAAATGGAATTTGCAAGCCATGTATTACGAGGCTCTAGTGGGACAATCTATAATGAAATTATAGAAGGATACATTTCTGGAAAGAGAGACAAAGGAAGGCAGCTTAGAATCTGGATTGATGATTTGAAAGATTGGACAGAAATAAAATCATACATTGAAACGAACAGCTGAAGATTGAGATAAATGAAAGTTCATGGTTTCCAACCTTCGTATCGAAGATGGTACCAAATGATGATGAACTATGATTCCCTTTTCAGAGGATTTTCCAAGTTTTGCCCCATCAGATGACTTTTTAAGTAACAAACATTGTTTAACTTTCAGGGACCGCAGAAGCACTTATCAGCTCTAGTCAGCTTCCAGAAAATCAGCTAAGAAAGGAACTGTTCAAAGATTACGATCCCATGGTTTTTCCAGCGCCGTTAAATGACTCAAAATTGGACCTCAAGTTTAAAGTGATAATCAGGGCTCTTGATGATGTGGTATGAATATTTTTGAGATCTTTATTTTGGGATTTTTTGCTTCAATTAATCCACAAAGTTTGCTTCTTTATCATTGCTCACGCAAAAAGCATTGCTCATGATTTGACTTGAAATTCGACCACAGATTTAAAGTTATAAACAGGGCGCTTCATGATATAGTATGGATCTGTTGGAGAGCTCTTATTTGGTACTCTTTGCCTCAATTTCCACTAAATTTGCTTTTTGCCGTTTCCTGTTCTGAGATTTGTCCATGCCTTGACTCAAAATTGGACCTTAAGTTTAAAATGATAATTATTGCTCTTGGTGCCGTGGCACGAACGTTTTGAGAAATGAATCCAATTCTGCTTGTTGTAAGCCGACAAATTTGTTTGCAATCTTTCTCGTAATTTTCTCAGCACTGAAAATATAGGTGAGTTCGATTTTACGCAAACCTTTTNTGATGGTGAACTATGATTCGCTTTTCAGAGGATTTTCCAAGTTTTGCCCCATCAGATGACTTTTTAAGTAACAAAAATTGTTTATCTTTCAGGGACTGCAGAAGCACTTATCAGCTCTAGTCAGCTTCCAGAAAATCAGCTAAGAAAGGAACTGTTCAAAGATTACGATCCCATGGTTTTTCCAGCGCCGTTAAATGACTCAAAATTGGACCTCAAGTTTAAAGTGATAATCAGGGCTCTTGATGATGTGGTATGAATATTTTTGAGATTTTTGAGAATATGTGGTATTGAAATTCGACCACAGATTTAAAGTTATAAACAGGGCGCTTCATGATATAGTATGGATCTGTTGGAGAGCTCTTATTTGGTACTCTTTGCCTCAATTTCCACTAAATTTGCTTTTTGCCGTTTCCTGTTCTGAGATTTGTCCATGCCTTGACTCAAAATTGGACCTTAAGTTTAAAATGATAATTATTGCTCTTGGTGCCGTGGCACGAACGTTTTGAGAAATGAATCCAATTCTGCTTGTTGTAAGCCGACAAATTTGTTTGCAATCTTTCTCGTAATTTTCTCAGCACTGAAAATATAGGTGAGTTCGATTTTACGCAAACCTTTTGCGAAATTCGTAAAACAGGGCCTAAAAGTCTTGATCAAATCATGGGTAGATAGACGCCGCATGTGTGCTCCTATGGAGGAGCGCCGCAGCTTATGAGCCTAACTGTGTTTCAGCCGCCATTTTGAAAATTCTGTTATCAAGGTGACTCCTACGGAGGAGGCTCCGCAGAAATATAAACAATTTTCCTCCGCAGAAGCATATAAGCTGTGGCGCTCCGCCATAGAAGCACACCAGCGGCGCCTATGATCAAATCAACTGTTAAATATGTCCAGGTTACACAATCAAATTATTTTTTGCAAACAGGACATAAAAAAATCGACAGCAACCATATCAATAGTGATCAATGCAGTGAGTATGCTCTATTCCACTATTCTTGTCTGAGTATTTTCATCTGACACTGGTCACAGCAAATCGTCAGATAATATCCGAAGGAGGAGAAATGAAAATATAACAATGATCCAGTGCAATTTTCAAGGTTTCTACAACTGGAAGATATATTACCTAATAGATCATTTTCACATCTTATTCAGATATTGTCACCTCATTGCAGACCAGCATAGGCATAAAATATTGATTGGGTAGAAAGGTTGTTATCTTTCAATGAATTTCATGAATTTGGCCAACCGTTCTGCTTAAAAGCTACAACAACTGTAAATTTGGGCCCATTTTGCCAGTGTTTACTATTCTTCACAATGTGAGTTCCATGTAGCCTAGACCAAACGCTTTATTTGGAACATGCCGCAGAAGATTGCATTTCAGAGGATGATAAACACTAGCAAAATTGGCTTACGTTTGTGGGTTTTACGCATGTGACATTGACATCCAGAATTCATGGAATTGTGTCTAGTTTTCCAGCCAATCAAGATTTGCTGCATATGCTTGGCAAATATCAAGCTAAAGCTATCATGATTTTTGTGNATTTGGAACATGCCGCAGAAGATTGCATTTCAGAGGATGATAAACACTAGCAAAATTGGCTTACGTTTGTGGGTTTTACGCATGTGACATTGACATCCAGAATTCATGGAATTGTGTTTAGTTTTCCAGCCAATCAAGATTTGCTGCATATGCTTGGCAAATATCAAGCTAAAGCTATCATGATTTTTTCTTCAAAAGCAAAAGGACACTGTATGAATGCATTGAACATGTACTGTTGTTTCTTTCCGTGTGCAGAGACGTAGGGACCGGGGGGAGCACTGGGGGCACGTGCCCCTGAAAATTTTGCAATACTTGAAAAAGTGCCCTTTTTGTTTCAGACAATGCCCCTTTAGCTTAATGAATGAAGTGCCCTTGAAGTGTCTTGCCCCTCAAAGTGTCTTGCCCCTCAAAGTTTTAGAGAGTTCCTACCGCCCTGTTCCACTTCTGCCGAGCGTTACTGATGCTCTTGGCACGAGCCTGATGACTGACGAAACCACAAGCAAATTAGCAATGTACGAGAACATGAAATGGAATGGCCTTTGCAAATGACCTAGTGATATCCTTATAGTGCATGACCTGAGCTATATGACGCGGTTCTATAAATAGGACAAAGAGAAACCTAAATACGCCATTGTTTCTTTTGACTTTTTATTCTTTGGGTACGATTCGGATTATCAAATACAATAGGCTATTCTAAAACTTATAAGATCTCATCTTTTAACTCAGGTTATTTATTGAATTCATCACTTTTTCACTTGTAGCTCATTTTGTAAAGTTCCATTTTTTATCAAGTTTCTTCGTTGGCTTGAATTTGCTTTTTTATAACAATGTAAGTTGTCAACTTTAAATAGAATGATGTGATTGTGATGATGAAGATGATGATTATGATGATGGTGATAATCATGATGATGATTATTATTATTGTTATTTTGATTTTAGTATTGGAAAAATCACCAGCTTGCTTGGAATGGCAGTCGATTCGATTCGATTGAACAAATTGTCAGCAAATCTACGGATGTTTGGATTCCTAACGTTTTCCATCTTGATTCGTAAGTGCACAGTTTTATTTGGTTTTATTCATGGAGTTTGTGCGGAGGAAGATGAAGACTGTAAACTATGCAGTTGGCTAGTAAGAATTAAAGTTTTTAAACTAATTAGATAAAAGAAACATTATTCTCAATATTCTAAATTACTCTTTTCGTTTTCGAGTCCCGGGGGGAACTATCTGGTCATACGGGGATGAGCACCAGTTTTAGGGTTGTTTTTGGCCAGAAAATTCTGGGAATGGGGTAAACTTCTATTGGGAATTTTCTGAGATTGGGGTCTAGTTTATACTGCAAATTCTGGGGGTTCGGTTTTAGGTAATTATTTATGTCAGACTCAAGTACTGGAAAAAAAATTCGTTTCAACTTACAGCTGGATAATAAGACTAACACGGTATTAGAATATACTGAAAGCCATAATTTTATTTTTTCAGTGGGAAATCAATCGCAACGCGAGAAGCGAGCCCGTTAAAAATAGACAAAGATGGCAGTTGCGAATTTCCACTAATTGCAACGACCTGGGGGCCTTGCAAGACTGATATCACAAAGTTTCCATCCGAACTTCATCAATGCGTGATTGGTTTCTATGTTTACAATGTTTACCCGTCGAATGGAAATCACTCTGTGCTGATAGTCCTACAGAATAAAACGAGTATTAATGGAGCTTGGAATTTGACAAGTACGTTTTCCTTCCTTTCTTTATTGCCTAATTTAGAAGTCCTATAAGGGAAGTAAACTTCTAGGCGAGCTTCGTGAATGTGCATGTTTGGTTTCCATGTTTACAATGTTTACCAATCAGAAAGCTTTACTATCAATGGAACTTGGAAGCTAATAAGCATGTTTATCTCTCATTGTTAGTTAAACTTGCTTTTAATAATCCTAACAGTAATGAAAACTTGCAGACGAGCTTCGTGAACACATTTTTCATGATCAGTAATACAACAAAATTTATGATTTTTCAAAGATTATTTCAATTTTGTGGGTCACCCTGTAGTTTCTTTATTTTTGAACACATGGTGTGCACTACTATATTATTTTATTACCCCTCCTATACTTTCTTATTTAATAGATTTACGATTAAAATATTATACTTCTTCTTAGGTAAACCACGTGTTGATAACAAATACGGATTCTTGGGATTTGATCTAGAACTCAATATAACTCGCAGGCCAACATATTTCAAGAGGAAAATCGTTGCCCCCGTAGTTCTCCTGTCATCATTAACTGTTATTAGCTATATTTTACCTGTTGAGACGGGGGAACGCGTTGGATTTTCAATGACAGCCCTTCTCACGATGATGCTAACAATACAATATACGATGGAGGAGTTACCCGAAATGGAGGAGGAGCCCACGGTGCTGTCTTTTGGAAGACTAAACTTATTGTTCATGATCGTGTCACTTTTCGTCACTTCAATCGTTTTGAACCTGCATCACAAAAAACGACGGCCAATGCCACGCGTGTTGAGGAGAGTCGTGTCGTTTGCGTGTCGTGTTTTGTGGCTGCGAGATTCGATCCACGCAAATGATGTTGTTGGTTTTACGTCAAACGAGAAAGGGGAAGAAGATGGAGACTGGGTAACTGCCGGACGTGTTATTGATCGTTTCTCGTTGGTTTGTTTCTTCTCTCTTACGTTTTTCACTACTTACGAGTCTCTCAATTAAGTTTACTAGAATAGGGTAGGGTGGGGGTAATGTGGGTCTAAATTGAGCAAAATCTCAAAATACATAGCTGGTAAAACGACAATAAAATGCAAGTACTTTCAAACTTTTCGTTTAATTGAGATTCAATGCTTCTTGTTTCATTCAAAAAAATCTCAGCTCTGATAGACGCAGTTGGATATTTAAACAAAATTATCTTTTTAGGCAACTAAAATAGGCCCACATTTCCCGACGAACGGGAAAAGTGGGTCTGTTTTCAAAACTCGTATACTAGGGGAATATTGAAAGGTAAACGATTCAAACAATTAATGGGATCATATTCCCCAACTATTTTCTATTCGATAAAGTGCCAATCTTTGCCTTTTATCGCAAGCAATCCCGTTCCCGCGACGAAAATAAAACNCCCGGACGTGTTATTGCTCGTTTCTCGTTGGTTTGTTTCTTCTCTCTTACGTTTTTCACTACTTACGAGTCTCTCAATTAAGTTTACTAGAATAGGGTAGGGTGGGGGTAATGTGGGTCTAAATTGAGCAAAATCTCAAAATACATAGCTGGTAAAACGACAATAAAATGCAAGTACTTTCAAACTTTTCGTTTAATTGAGATTCAATGCTTCTTGTTTCATTCAAAAAAATCTCAGCTCTGATAGACGCAGTTGGATATTTTTAAAAAATTATCTTTTTAGGCAACTAAAATAGGCCCACATTTCCCGATGAGCGGGAAAAGTGGGTCTATTTTCAAAACTCGTATAATAGGGGGATACTGAAAGGTAAACGATTCAAACAATTAATGGAATCATATTCCCCAACTATTTCTTATTCGATAAAATGCCAATCTTTGCCTTTTATCGCAAGCAGTCCCGTTCCCGCGATGAAAATAAAACTGCTGTCCTTATGCGGTGATCCACCATCGTTTTGACTTGGAAGGTCGAGATCGAATTTGATAGTAATGATCAAATAAAAACTTTTGCAGTTTTTTTTCACCCATTTACTGGTTACAAGACAGCACTTGCAGTAAAAGCGTAAAAGCAAAGCCTTTTTCACATTTTAGACACAAAACAACGTGGCAGGATGAATGTAAGGGCGAAATTTTAAGCAATTCAAGGCTTCGTTGAATTTGAGTTATGGCTGAATTCTCAGTAGGCCCACATTACCCCACGTAGTAAAAAAATATGCAGAAAAATAATTATCGCTTCAATGAATTTGAAATAAACGTTATTTCACTTGTAAAAGACCAAACTTTCACCTCATGTTCATTTAATGGACCAGAAAAGCAAAATAACATTGGCAGGGGAAAGTTCTTCTCGGATTTGAAATTCTTCCACAGTAGGCCGTTATCTAAAATTATTTTATAAAACGAATGGAGATACATCTAAGACTAACGTTTTATAAAAAAGGCTTCTTATTATGTAGACATTACAAGAAAAATAGCCAACCTTTCTTTAATTTGACGAGGAAGGATATTTTTAGCAAAAAGCTTAATAGACCCGCTTTACCCCGTAGACCCACATGACCCCCACCCTACCCTAGTAGCTGCCGGACGTGTTATTGATCGTTTCTCGCTGGTTTGTTTCTTTTCCGTAATGTTTTTCACTGCTTACGAGTCTTTCAATCCAGGTAATTAGAATAGCACACTCATTTTTTATCAGAAACTACTCGTAAGAAACTGTAGTAGCCTCTTCCAGAAAATCGAGAAACTCTACTAGAAACGATCAGAGGTCAATTTGAAGTTTAGAAACTTTTCCAATTTTTGTTATGAGTTTCAAAGTGTCTTTAAACAGAAAGTGTATCACCAACCTAAAAAATACTAGAAAGCATAATTTTTGTTTATGATGTAGTTCTTTCTTGTAATTCTTGGTTCAAAAAAGGGTCCTCGATGACATTTGATGAAGTATGAAATTGAGTTTAATGAATAATTAAGAAACTCTACTAGAAACTTCTAGTCTATGAATTGGGAAAATCAGAGCCAAGTTTCTTACAAAAAAAGTGTAGTCGCTAGTAATTTAAGTTATCCCTAAAGGAACCTACAGGTATTTGTTCAATAAGTTCAATACGTAAGAAAATATAACTGAGACTACTATCTCTCATAAACTGCTTGTATCTAACACATAAATTGAACCTCTTGTACTGTTGTCATTTTTATGGGCTTGCTGCATCACTTTACAATAAAAAAGAAATTATTAAATGTTGTCTTATAGAGATACTAGAGGCTAGAGACGTAGGAACCGGGGGCACTGGGGGCACGTGCCCCCAAGATCAAGACGCTTCCTACGGCCCTGCTAGAGGCTGGTTTATATTTGTATATATTTATGCTTAGCGGCTATAGTGAATATCTATGATATAATGTTGAACTTTGTAATTTATATCCAAATTAATTTCTGCTTGTATTATAATTAGAACTGCTAATATTTGAAGGAGCATAATATGATAACAACTAAAAGCAGTTTTCCTTGTCTAGTAAATAACAATGTATGGAGGTGTTGAGGTAAGCATCTTATTATGTGAAATGACAAAGTCTGTACTCTTGTAATCCTCAATCCTGATTGTTTTAACTATGGTTATTCCATGGGCGGTAGGAGTCGTTTGGATTGCTTTTGAAAAATTTTATGGTCATAGGTTGCGGCATATGGTTGCGGTTATTAAGACTAAATTAGCGGCGATGTTTTCAGAGCGGCTTCCTGTTATTTTGTAGCCACTTGACGGTTGACCCGGCAGACGCTAATCTGCCCATCGACTTCGACTTAATTAATGGGGGTTGTAAATATCTCAAACAGAAACTACCATTTCTGGCAGCTTTTAATCGATTTCACCAAAGTTAAGGACGATATCTGCTCATATCTCCTTGAAATTAATTAGTGGGGTGCCCTTATGATTATGATTATTGGGGGAATGTGATCATTTTCTTAAATTTAAAAACGGGGGGGGGGGGGCGTCTAGTTGGCACCTGAGAGTACGAATCTTTAACGATGCTATTGGGATTCGATTAACGAAATTCAATGCATCTTGGTAAAAAATCTTCGCCGCCACCTTTGGCGTTATCGTCATTGACAGAGATGCAACGCTATCCTCTTCTTCACAATTTATCTAAAAAAATCCAATCCTAAAATTTGTCGCAAAATATCTCATCAAATCTTACTTCTTCTTACTCTACCTGAATGACTTGTTTATGTTCCTAGGGAAGACCGAAATCTGTAACTATGCGGACGATACAACGATTTATGCGTATGGTCCAAAAATCGATAATGTCATTGCGCATTTAGAAAATGATGCCCTTAAGGTAACTGAGTGGTTTCCAAACAATCTCATGAAGCTAAATGAAGATAAATGCCATTTAGTGATTTTCGGTACAAAAGACAATGAAATATCTGTCAAAATAGGAGGTGCTTGTTTGAAAGAAGCTACAGAGGAGAATCTTCTTGGCATTAAACTTGATCGTTCTTTATCTTTTAAACAACATGTCAAAACTCAAGGTAAGAAAGCCAGCCAAAAACTTCATGCTCTAGCCCCGGGGGGTACTTAGTATGTTTTGCTGACGGGATGTGCACTCCTTTCCGGGTGTCGTTTTCGCCTCTTTTTTCTAAAGCCGGGTATCAAAAGAAAGAAATTTTTCTAAAGCCGGGTGTCAAAAGGCGTATTTTGTGTATTTTTTACGTTTTGGAGTATACTTTTCGCCGTTTTTTTCTAAAGCCGGGTACCATTTGGAGGGGAAAATTCTAAAGCCGGGTCGAAAAATTGTTTCTTGGAGTGCACACCCCCGTATAAATTAAAGTCAAGTACCCCCCCCCCGGGCTCTAGCCCGGATATTCTGTTACATGGACACAGAAAAACTGCAGCAACTAATGCGTGCATTCGTACTTTCTCATTTTAGCTACTGTCCACTTGTTTGGATGTTCTGTGAACCCTGAATCAAAGAATAAATCACGTCCACGAAAGGGCATTGCGCATCGCACAGAAAGATAACAAGCATGACTTTGGTCTTCTCTTGGAGCAAACCAATTCAGTGCCCATCCATATAAGAAACCTGCAGTTGCTTATAACTGAGAGTTTTAAAACAAAATTCGATCTAAATCCAACTTTTATGAAGGATATTTTCACACAGCGAAACATTGACTATGACTTAAGGCATGGTAGCGATGCGCAGCTTCCAAAGGTACGCACTACGTCCTTTGGAATCGAGACTATAGCGTTCCTTGGAAATAGAATGTGGCAGCTGTTACCGCAGAAGATAAAAGACTCTAGCACCCTTCCAATTTTTAAAAAGTAAATCAGGTGCTGGAATGGTGATGAATGCAACTCTAGGCTTTGCAAATATATGTACCACAGGTTGGGTTCATAACAGGATAGACTTTTATGTTTATATCCCAATGAGAAGTCATTGATTGTTTGAAGGTTTTAACAAAGTTGGTTTGAATAAAAGGAAACATAAAAAGCTTACCATGCGTAATCTCTCTCCCCAGAATAGGACAGAAAGACGTCTCGAAGGAGATTGAGGGGATAAAACCCGCAACTGTAGAGTTCAGATAGACTGATTACCTAATACCTTATTTCCCTGCGGTAAACCTTGCTCAACAGGTACTCACAATGAAACAGTGAAAAAGATAACCCTGCCTAGGCCCATTCTCAGCTATCACCTTGCAGAAACAAAATTCAGCAAAAATCCAACACGGGACACAGTTAATGACGAAAAAGTTCACACTGTCACTTGAAGCTTGAACCACCATTGAATTCGTCGAATCTTGCAAGCTGATTGCCGCCACAAGTTCTTGTGGCGAGGGTCCAGGGCCGTAGGAACCATCTTAAACTTGAGGTGTACGACACTTCAAAGGCACTTTTTTCATTAAGCTTAAGAGGAACTTCCTGAAACTAAAAGGACATGTTTTCTTTTACTGCAAAATGTTGGGGGCACGTGCCCCGAGCACCCCCCTCGGTTCCTATGTCTGTGCGAGGGTCTGAATAGGGTCAAGACTTTCAGAGTAATATCATGAGTCTCTGTTGGCCGCCCGAGCGACATCATCCAAGTCAAAGAGCAGAGGGAAACTAAAGACTCAGGTAATGATTTTTCCAGTAGCTTTCCAAACGGAGTAACTTTTTTCAGCAAACCGTTACCGCCCCCGGAACAACAGAATGAAGACAAGAAAGTAGATCAATTTAAAAAAGAACGTCAAACAGCGCATCATAAACTGAAGTGTCACTTGGATCAGGAAATGTACCAATCAGCATATTTTACATGTTTTGGCACAGTATTGTCCAATAAAAGCCTTGTATGTAACACAGAAATTCCATGCAAAGTACTTTTTACACGTCGCTGGGCTACTTGCGTCTTTGCAAACTGGAAAAGAAATAAGTTAATCTTACAAAATGACCATAATAACAATAATAATGCTATATTTACAAGAACAGATTTTGTAAAAATAGCAGCTTATGATTGATTGAAACGCTAGTAAACCGGTATACTGTATTAAAGGTATTGAGTCATGTTAAATAGACTGCGTATACCCACTTTGCAAAAATTGCTGACTCACGATGATAGCTTACGCCAATCTGATGGGCTGTTATGCAAACTGCACACATGAAACACTCGAGCCGACGTTGCCTCGTATTGGTGAGGTTGATGTCTGATCACTACCCTGGATCAGAGTATTTTTAGTGAATTTTTTGAAAAAAATAAAAAAATTCACTAAAAATACTCTGATCCAGGGTATCTGATCACATGAAAACAGACTGATCACATGAAAGCAGACAGACCCCCAGCGGAGAATCGTTATTTAACATGACTCATCGCTTTCCCATAGTTTTCTACCGTTTGCAGTATTTTGCAATTTTTCCTGCGTTATTGCAGTATTTGGTCACTTTTTCGTGCGGTATTGGATTTCCCCCCAAGTACTTCTCATTTATTCAACCAAGGGTGAGATCTGTTAACAATGGGACAGAAAGCGTCCGATTTATGGGTCTGCAACTGTGGCAAATGTTACCACAACCAATACGAAAATCAGAATCCTTTCTCAGCTTAAAGCAAAAATAAAAGATCGGTACACAGAAAACTTTCCATGCAAGTTGTGTCGCATTTTTATTCCGAACTTGGGCTATTTATAAGAAATGTTTTTAGATATCTGTTTTTACATTGTATACTTCTGGTGACTTGTAAATATTTTATCCACCATTTTTTATCTAATATTTGTATATCTATTTTTAACTTTGGAATTAATTAGCTAACTAATTTCAGCTATCGTGTATGCTAATCCAACGAAAAAGAAATTGATAATAAATAATACCCTTCATGAAACAATGGGGGACACTTTTGCATAACCAAATTTTGCTATGCGTTTGTGTACCAGGACACTTTCGCATGCTGGGATTTGACTATGCATTCGTGTACCCTTCGTAAAAACGATGGGGGGACACTTTCATATAGTCAATTTTGTTTTCGTTTGTGTACCAGGACACTTTCGCATACGAGAATTTGGCCATGTGTTTGCGTGCCCTTTGTAAAACAATGGGGGACACTTTCGCATAACCAAATTTTGCTATCCGTTTGTGTACCAGAACACTTTCGCATAATGGTACCGAAACGCATAATGTACCGGCTTGACTTATTTTTCAGAGAAATTGGTTTGTTTGCAATCGCTAATCGCCTTTGTAGCTGGATGTCAATCACAATCAGTGAAATCTACTGGGTGAGTAAAAAACTTACACCTTTTGGAATATCACCAAAATTTGATGATTTTTCTGATCTGTAAAGACCCATTGTCAACCATGATCCTTTGTGCGCCGAATGAAAAGAAAGACAAAAGGAACCTAAGTAGGCCAGAAACGACTTTCAGATAATACGAAAGTCCACTTTGGAGCCACAAAGGATCATGGTTTGCAATGGATCTTTAAATAATGTTGTTTTCGTGTATGTGTGTCAAGTCAAGGACCAAATAGATTTAATAGGTCATGGGTCATAGGCCATTCTTTTGTTCTCCTTGGAGAGAGACAATCAAATTGTGGCATGAAAACCATATTTTGGGAAATAGTATTTTACAAAAAATGGTGTTTTGACATCTTTAGCTATAATTTTCGATTTCACATAAAAGTTTAAGTCCTACACGACATAAGTGCTACCCAACGGACATAAGAAACGAATTTAAGTGGCAATGCGGGATGAAAATTGAATTTGAAAATCATCTATTGTGATTTGGAGTATGCTTCAAAACCAGGTAGCCTTTAAAAGCACAAAATCCCACAAATTCGAAACCAGTCAAGACTTTGTAATATGTCTAAGATTAACAAGACTTTGTAATATGTCTCAAATTACTTTGGTCCTCTACACAATTGCACATGAAGAAATTTTCATGATCGGTAATAAAATCAAAGTTCGACGATTTTTCAGAAGGCGGAACTTTTTTTGACTCGTTAAAAATATTTTTGTTTGCAATGGTTAATCCTTTTGCATTTGCGTGTCATCTCTTTCAGGTTAGATAGTGGTGTGTAACAGAGCCTTTGCAGCACCGTATGAATGGTTCTTGGAGCGATGAATTGTTTTCATTGAAGATGATTTTCGCTGGAGCTGCCATTGTCATTGGTCTATTGGAACTTCAAAAGGTAAGTAAAAATTAATTTAACTTTAATCTATGTAGAGGGCAACTTTTGCGTGGTGAAATTGTCCATTAATTGGAGATCGATTGGAAGAAAGGTTGTTTCACTCGGAGTTGTCTGGCTTGTGGTGTGTAGGGGATCCACCTATCGAAAGTGAAGTACCGCCTCCGTCTATCGACATGTACGCATTACACTGAGATGGGCATCCTGGCCGGAGCGTGGTGGGATGTTAGTGGTATTCTCGACACATCGCAGTCTTACGGTTCTGGGTTTAGCATTCTGAATCTGGTTGGTTTTTGGTTCTTGGTCAAGGGATCTACAATGAGGCTGTCTTTTACTAAGTAATACCTAATTAATTAACTAATTAATTAAATTAATAAATAGGGCAACTTTTGCGTGGTGAAATTG
>REGM01000427.1:95894-123162 GCA_004194415.1 Aurelia aurita
TAGTCAAGCTACACATGTAGAAAGGGCAAACAGATTGAAACGCTAGTACCAAGTCATTGATGACTTCAATTGAATGAATCTCTAGGGCCGATTAGTCAAGCTACAAATGTAGAAAGAGCAAACTGATTGGAACGCTAGTACCAAGTCATTGGTGATTTCAAATGAATGAATCTCTATGGCCGATTAGTCAAGCTACAAATGTAGAAAGAGCAAACTGATTGAAACGCTAGTACCAAGTCATTGGTGATTTCAAACGAATGAATTTATATGGCCGATTAGTCAAGCTACAAATGTAGAAAGAGCAAACTGCAAAAGACAGCTGTCTGCTGTTCAGCTTCTTGACTACCGGTGACCCAAAAAAGTGAAACTTTGTGACAAATCATCAAGATTCGATCATATTACCGATAGTGAAAATTTCTTATATGCAGTTATTTCAAGGACAAAATTAATTTCAGAGATATTGCAAGGTTATGGAATGGCCTTGCATTTGTTGGAATTTGTGCTTTCACAAGCTACCTGGCTTTGAAACATGCTACAAAATCTCAAGAAACGATTATTAAAAACGGAATATTTAATCCGCAACAAAAATTAGATTATTTGCATATGTCCTTCTTAATTCATTTAGGACTCGAAATTTCATATGAAATCACAAGATAGAGCTTTTGCTAAAAACTAGATATTTGTAACAAACAGAAAAAATGTAAAACGAAAACGAGGCCACGTTTGAAACCGTATTGATATTTGTAAAATACTAGTGCTCAAAAGATATTTTTCATTCCGTTATTTCGTCCTGTCCCTCCCAAAAGAATACAACAAAGATTATATGTTGTATTTGTTTGGTCTTTGAAACAAGTGCACACCAAAAGTTTTTAGATGGACAGCTTTCAAATAATCAAGTATTCGTGAATTTTCAAAAAATTTCACGTTTTATTGGGTCACACGGTAGATTGGTAGAATTCTAGTGGTAGGTGTTTAGAATTATCCTTCTATGTTTGACACATACCCACATCTTCTTTTCGCATGTACTCCCTGTGAGTTTGGCCTCTGGGTTTTCGGCTCTCTTCTGGAGTTGACTTTATTATAATGAATGAGCCTCTGAGAGCAAATCGTCCGACTAGATCCCTTTTTACTATTCACAAACATTCTGTTGCTGTTCCAAACTCTCGCACTGCTTCCTATTCTTCTACCTTCATTCCTAGAACCTCTGTCATCTGGAACAACCCCCCTTCCAGCTCTGCCCCCACCCCCCAACATACAATCCACATGCATTTAAACGTTCAATAAACACTCTTGGTCTCATTTCTCTCTGCTAGCCCTTTCGTTTCTTCCAGTTCCTAGGGTGCTCGTATAACAGGTAATATCTTCTAATATCTCTATCTTCTAGGGACAAAATACTGAAAAAAGTTTTGTGGTTTGACTAATTGGTGGTAGAATCCCTTTGTTGGAATTTCTAATCACTTCTTTGTCTTGGTGTGTCAATCAAAAGTAACGAATACTGTATGCTGTTGTTACGAAGTATGCTCTTATTGAAGGTGGTAGGCCTAGACAAAGCTGCAAAGAATCCATGCTGCAAGCAAGCGTCCCACAAATAGAAAAATATGAAGAGAAAAAGTTTTGAAACACAAGAGAACTACCTATTTTTGAAACCCTCGCAAATGCTTTATCGTCTCCCTAGTTCCTGTAGCAAAGATTCCAGATCTAGTAGCAGCCTTATTTCTTAAATACCTAATGCATTTATGTTTCTGTCCATGCTGTTAATAAATTTCAATATCGAATTTTTAAAAATAGAGCTGAATTTTAATACATACGTGAAGGGTCAATCTGATAGACAGTTGGCATTTTCGCTGCAAAAAGAAAGGAAATAAATTAAGTACAGATTACAGGGCCAAGTTAAATTACTAAAAATCGTATGCAGATAGAACTTTAGTTATTCAGATTTCGCCACAGCAACTCACAGCTTTCTTCGGCATTTGATGGCGGGCGGCTAAAGGGAGGCTACATTAAAAATAATCCTGGGATTGAGGTTGAGATATTGGTGTCCAAGTGGTCGGTTTTGGTCAGATTTCGAATACTACAATCTGATTGGTCGCGCAGGTTTTCCTACGATTTTGGCGGATTTTCAGATAGTTTGATTATCAATCCCAGTTGAGGCGGATTGCTGTCGAAGTAGAAACTGGGACTGAGGTAGTCAGTCTATAGTTTAGTATCACTTTCCAGAAAATAGTAGAAATACGTTAACGGGTAATTTCAAATATCTTACCTGAAGTTTTAGGCAAAACATTTGCCACAAAGCTTCCTCTCATATTCCCCTGTGGGACATATTTGGCAACGATGTAAGTTGAGATCTGTCCGCTGGCATCCGTCGATGTTGCAATCCCGACACCGACGTAGGTGGACCCCTTCCAGATAACTTGGGTAAAGTGACCAGTGGCAAATGAAAAGCCCGGGGAGAAGTAGTTGTAGTCTTTTATTTCAGCGTACCTAGAAAATGACACAAATCTTAACATGTTCAAGCCCCTTTTAACAATATCATTACCGGATGTCCTTGAGAACATGTTCCGAAGCCCGGGGGTTGTCCTTAAATACTCCATGATACGGGGTTGTGCCATTCACAGCGTAAAAATGCCTGCCACCCATAAATCAGGAGAATGTTCTGAAAAGTATACTCATAAATCCGGAAAAAGACGAAAGTGAAGAATATACTCTTAAATGCAACTTTATAAAAAATCATACCCATAAATCGGGAAATCATCAAGGGTGTCAGGACACCTATTATGTAATTAATAAATAAATGTTTACTTACCTTGTCTTGATTGTTGTTGTCTTCTTTGTTTTGTCTCTCCAAGCCTTGGTTTATGAGCAACATTCCAACTTACCTTGGCCTAAACTGGGCCAACCGCTTTTTCGAACCTAACTCCCTTGTATTCCTGTGTGTATATGCGCCTTCGCAGAAGAAAAGGTTTGCACATACACACAGGAATACAAGGGAGTTAGGTTCGAAAAAGCGGTTAGCCCAGCTTAGGCCAAGGTCAGTTGGAATGTTGCTCATAAACCAAGGCTTGGTGAGACAAAAAAAGAAGACAACAACAATCAAGACAAGGTAAGTAAGCATTTATTTATTAATTACATAATAGGTGTCCTGACACCCTTGAAATCATAAAGATCGTCAAAACCGTACCCATAAATCCGAATTCCATTCAAAAAAGGCAGAGTCCCGAAAAAGTTAAAACCTTCCTCCGGATGGCATTAGTTAGTTAGTTAGTACCTCCCTCATTTTATCGAGTCAAAAAGCCAGATTTTTCTAACTCCTCGCGTGTTTATTAAACTCTAAAATTTATAAATTGGTTGCAGTTGCCAAAATAACCCAAACTTTTCTTAGATTTCTTGTAAAAAACGTACTAAACCTTCCTCAAATATGACATTAACAAGCAAAACCTTCCTCTGCTCCGGTTCACAGCCGTGGAGCCGTGACTTTTTCTGGACTCTGAAAAAGGCACTCTAAAAATGGCACAACCCCTTCCCCCCTCCCCGAGTTCCGAAGTTAAATGATCCTCGAAAAGCCCTTTTCGTGTTATCGCCTGCCTGATGTGAGTACAAGCGACTTGAAACAAGTTTCTAATGGAGGGACCAAGTGAACTTGTTCTCCGCTCGCAAGAACTTCCTTCTTCTTCGAATGATAGTAGAAAGGCGCTGCGGAGGAGTATGGTATCAAAAGTGTTTGTAATCTTAAGCTCTGAAAGATGTTTGAAAGATAAAATTCATGTTCTTGAAAACATGATTGGTTTTTATGCCAGATATATATGTTTTTTTAGGCCAGACTTTTATGTAAAGTGCCTTACCATGCATGAACTGCTGCAGCGCACGATGCTGCTTTTGGACCCTTGCTCCAGTAGATATTTTCACCTTGACCTCTCACTCCAGAGTGTTTCATCCTTCCCAAGCCAATGAGATACTGAGCCCATTTCTGAGCCTTGTATGCAAGTTGTGCATCCCATCGCAGCCTCGGTGTCCCAGCATGCAAATCACGGAATACATTGTGAGCGTGTAAGCATTTGCCTGAGAAATTAATTTTGAAGATATGTATTATTCTAAACATTCGGACGAAGATGACAGGAAGGAGCCTAATAATTTTATTGGAATTAAGCTGAGAAAGATTTTTATTATGAACCTGGATTAAACTCGAAAACAGTTAACTCGAACCATTAGATATCTCGAACAATTTACCATTTTCCCTTACTTAACTTTACGGGTAGAACTACAGATAATTCGAACAACTCGTTGACTGGAACAAATTTCTGTCTCCCTTGGCAGTTCCACTTGTCGAAGGTGAACTGTATGAATTGGCTTAGCATTTATTGCCTTATTCTCTCTCTAAAATATAAAATATCTGTGACAAATCTTTTGAAGAAAACAATAATGATTAAGTTAAGCTCCCGTCAAACGNAACATAACTTTCCCCTTCTTGGGACTTCTTTTTTTGCTCCTTTGATTGCTTTTTGTACTTCAGATTTTTTCTTCTCTTTTTTGTTGCTTCTTGGCAGGCTCTCTCTGCCCTCTTTACTCTTTCAGCATCTATTTTTGATGCTGAGCTTTCAAGATTTTTACCTGGGTCAAGCTTCAACGCCTTGCAAAGAGCAACTTTGAATGTTGCTCCCATACTAAATTGGCAGACTGCTAAGCATACTGCTGTTTCCAGCGTTCTCCTTCCAACAAATATCGTCTTTGGGCAGAGCCTCCAAATTAGATTATGCATGGATTCATTTGGATTCTGTGTCTTGTTCCTCACACAACGTTTGAGCAGATCTTCTGATGACAATCGCAGAAAAATTGGCACTAACTTTTTGCCAATTTCAGGTGTGAACGTTTCATGCTCTTTGTGGGTACCTGGATTTTCTGACTTTGCCACTGCTCGTTGCCAAAAACACCATGATTGCCCTCCAGGAGGGCAATGGGTATGCTTTGGAGTTTTGTCAGTTGATGACATGTGGAAAAGGATGGCCATGATACGCTTCTTGAGCACAGTGATGTCATTGGCGTGGTCTTTAATCGCCCTTCCATAATAATTCTGGATCTTGGTGATCTTTTCCTGTGTCAACTTTCCTTTTCCTGCAATGGATTCTTTCTGTGCCTTTGATATTGTGACTAAGTTTCTCAAAGCTGCTCCCATTCTTTTGGATACATGATTCACGCAATCTTCTTTCTCGATTTTTGCATCAGCTCCATAAACAGCCAACTTAGTCACAGCATCAAAGGCTTTACTGTCCCCATCACACAACATTGCAGTGTACCGCAATTTGTGATGCTCTACGGATCTACTCCACAAACGTTCTGCACATGCTACCTCCATTGCTCCTGCTGATCCATCAAAATTCTTTGGGCAGTTATCCGAATGTTTTTGTTTCCATACTGGATCAATTTCCTTTTCTTCAGCAGCCTTGCACTTGAAGCAGAAGTTGGACAGCACTTCATAATCTATGGGAAGCCCGGTGAGCAGATCTATAACGGAACCCATTCCATTGTGTGATGAGTAGCCACGCTTCTGCCATGAGCCATCAAATGACACTCCAATATTCAGGATACCATTACCATCAGGATACACTCCTATCTCATCGTATGCTTGGCCTATTGCATCACGTGATTGCTTCACCATTTCATTAAAAGTGGCTTTACTGGCCTCTTCTATCTTGTGATGAGCTCTTGTGTGCGAATCACGACTAATAGAGTAAGGCATGTCCATGACACTAGCCCAATCTCTCATTGCTGAATACCCACAGCCAATGCCTCTGAAAGCCAGAGTTGCCCTAATGTTTATATCAAAGGGCTCATTGGGTGATTTGGATCCTCCAACTCGCTCACAGAGATAATTTTCTTTTGCAGGACTTTCACATATTTTGCACATTATTGCAGCTTTGGCAGAAAATCCACTCACCTTCCCTTTGTCAATTTCAAAGCTCAAGCCAGGCTGCTTGCAATCAGGGCATAAAAGTGTGGATATCAGTTCCGTCATTGCAGATTTTTGTGCAATTATATAACAGTCCTCTGGCTTTGCTGAGGAAAGATCAATCTGTTCTACATTCTCGTCGATGTTTACACCAAAAAAACTGAGCTTTCTTGCACTTGCTGAAAGGCCTACTGATTTGTTTCCAGCAGAGCCTGGCTCGATGACACCTAAAACTTCCTCTTTGGCTTTCGCAATCCTCTTCCTTCGTCGTCCAATGTAGCCTCTTATTGTTCTGAACTTCTTCCTGGCCATCCTTCAATCTGTTTTTCTTCAAATGTTGTCTAAAACTGCATTAAATCTTATGAAAACACGGGAGATCTGAACGAAACTAACGGAAAACAGAGATGCAACCACGGTCGTGAGCGGCCATTATGATCATGGTGAGGAACGGATTGACCAATGAGACGCAGCCCTTGAGAGATTCAGCCAATCAAAAGTGATCAACAAATATTTCATGCCATGACAACAGTCTAACCATTGTTGGACTCAAGAGGAGAAGGAGGCTAGTCCTGTGCCACAGGTAGGCTAAACGTTAAAATAAATTCCATAAATGTATTCAGCAAACAAGAGGCTTTCGATTCAAGTATAGCTTGCCTATGATCATCCTGGCTAGGCCGCTTGACATATCATTCAAAATGTCGCTTTTTGCTGGCTTGTTTTCTGCGAATAGTCAGCTGTTTCTTCANGTCCTGACACCCTTGAAATCATAAAGATCGTCAAAACCGTACCCATAAATCCGAATTCCATTCAAAAAAGGCAGAGTCCCGAAAAAGTTAAAACCTTCCTCCGGATGGCATTAGTTAGTTAGTTAGTACCTCCCTCATTTTATCGAGTCAAAAAGCCAGATTTTTCTAACTCCTCGCGTGTTTATTAAACTCTAAAATTTATAAATTGGTTGCAGTTGCCAAAATAACCCAAACTTTTCTTAGATTTCTTGTAAAAAACGTACTAAACCTTCCTCAAATATGACATTAACAAGCAAAACCTTCCTCTGCTCCGGTTCACAGCCGTGGAGCCGTGACTTTTTCTGGACTCTGAAAAAGGCACTCTAAAAATGGCACAACCCCTTCCCCCCTCCCCGAGTTCCGAAGTTAAATGATCCTCGAAAAGCCCTTTTCGTGTTATCGCCTGCCTGATGTGAGTACAAGCGACTTGAAACAAGTTTCTAATGGAGGGACCAAGTGAACTTGTTCTCCGCTCGCAAGAACTTCCTTCTTCTTCGAATGATAGTAGAAAGGCGCTGCGGAGGAGTATGGTATCAAAAGTGTTTGTAATCTTAAGCTCTGAAAGATGTTTGAAAGATAAAATTCATGTTCTTGAAAACATGATTGGTTTTTATGCCAGATATATATGTTTTTTTAGGCCAGACTTTTATGTAAAGTGCCTTACCATGCATGAACTGCTGCAGCGCACGATGCTGCTTTTGGACCCTTGCTCCAGTAGATATTTTCACCTTGACCTCTCACTCCAGAGTGTTTCATCCTTCCCAAGCCAATGAGATACTGAGCCCATTTCTGAGCCTTGTATGCAAGTTGTGCATCCCATCGCAGCCTCGGTGTCCCAGCATGCAAATCACGGAATACATTGTGAGCGTGTAAGCATTTGCCTGAGAAATTAATTTTGAAGATATGTATTATCCTAAACATTCGGACGAAGATGACAGGAAGGAGCCTAATAATTTTATTGGAATTAAGCTGAGAAAGATTTTTATTATGAACCTGGATTAAACTCGAAAACAGTTAACTCGAACCATTAGATATCTCGAACAATTTACCATTTTCCCTTACTTAACTTTACGGGTAGAACTACAGATAATTCGAACAACTCGTTGACTGGAACAAATTTCTGTCTCCCTTGGCAGTTCCACTTGTCGAAGGTGAACTGTATGAATTGGCTTAGCATTTATTGCCTTATTCTCTCTCTAAAATATAAAATATCTGTGACAAATCTTTTGAAGAAAACAATAATGATTAAGTTAAGCTCCCGTCAAACGATCCAACATTTCGCCCAACATTTCATCCAGAATTCCACCCAACATTTCATCCAACATCGATAATGACGATGTTGGGTGAACGATCCAACATTTCATCCAACATGATGTTGGGTGAAATGTTGGATCGTTTAACCGAGGCTTTATACGTACTTGCAACGCTGGCAGAAGATGTGGAAACCCATGCCACACAAATCAAGCTGATGATTGTCAAAATATTCATCTTTTCCTCTTTAGACAAACCTGCATATAAAGTTAAGAACAATTGAAAATAATGTGAACGGTGGTTGTCGAAAAGTTTTCCTTGTGTTCTCTTTGGTTTTCAAAGAAATTTTAAATTTCGTATCACGGCAAGCAGGCCCGCCGACAGCCTTCGTGGGGTCTGGGGCACTGAGCAGAAATGAGGTCTCTGGTCCCGGAATACTGAAAAGGCTATGTCAAGAATATTTTGTTACATCAAGCCCTCTGGACTCCCAGAAAACAGGGGAAACGCCTAATTTAGCACTCTTTCTACAGCCTATCGTAGCTTGTGGGGGCCACTCTGTAGTTTGGGCTTGGGGAAATCTGTCCCCGGCCCTTTCTTCATGGGCCTGAGGGGAAGTATTTTCAGTTAATAGAACTGCTTTTCTTCTTTACATTGTGCAAACATAGAGATGCATGCTTCTCTAGATTGTTAGAAATATATTCTCTTCCAAGGCAGATGAAGGGATGGCAATACTCTATTCCTCTTCTCGAAGTCGCTCAGTCTTCATCCTCTGCTTTTTCTAAAGCAATTACAAATTTCTACCACCAGTTCAAAAACTTCCAAAAAGGCACAACAGCCCAGATATCAGCAGGACATACCTGTTTGTTCGAGAGATGCACTTATCAGCGATTATACGTTTAAAAATTTGTATTGAAAAATTGCATTTGTTCTTCTTACTGACATTTAACTATAACTGTTCATGTTTATAGAAGGTTGCAAATACAACAAATACGAAAGCATCGTCAGCAAATGAAGGAGCTAATAAGAGGAATGAAAAAACATCACAAAAATAGATTATTTATCAAGTAATATGTACCTTGAATAATTTCTGGCTTGAAGCTTCAACTTCTGCTTTCGCGACCACTCTTCAGGCAAACCGAGCAAGAATGAATTTCAAGTGACGCCCAACTCGGACATAATGCGCTTTGATGCACATTTCAAACCAATCAAAAGTCAGTGATTGTTTACAGGTTTGAAGCGGAGACATAAAAGAGCGCCTGCCGTAGACACCGCAACGTTTCATGTTGGACAAGGGTGCAATTGTTCGCTCAACCGCGTCAATCGTGTGTTGTTTTTACGCGCTGGCTGACAAACAAAAATATTCCCTGCAATAATTTCACTTCACCTTCAAGATATCTCGGTTGACCTGAAGGACATAATTTACAGTAGAATCTGGTCATGAGTTGACACATGGAAAAAAGTTTGAACATATTCTATGAACTCTAGTCTACCCTGAGGACCAGACCTATCCTGAATGAATCTCGTGGGACTCTGGTACCCATGTTAATAGACTTGCCCCAAGTCTATTTCCTATAGTCCGTCTGACTGATCCCTTTCCGATAGTTCCCGGATCCGCCATTCCAACATTCTGTAAATCTCTCTACACTTTGTTCCTTTACGGAATGTTCGAATGGTGGATCCGGGAACTACGGGAAAGGGATCGGTCAGACGGATTTCAGGAAATAGACTTGGGGCAAGTCTACCAGGGTAAGAGTAGTCCAATCTCCCTTTCAGTTTTGAGCCTCTCTCCAATAGAATTAAGACGAAGAATTAAGTCTCCAATCGTTTTCTTGTCCTATGTTTTCTCCCTTGTCTTTGAAGCCTTCCCCTTTTTTCCTTCAGTTTTTAATATATTAAACGAAAGTTTCTCCCTATCCCTTTTCAAAGTACTTCTGTAAAAAATATTCCCAATCCTGCTGCTTATTTTGACAATGATTTCTTCCCCTTTGAGTCCTAAAACCAGGGACGCCGGTCAAGGTACAGCTTTAGGGCGCAAAACTGCAAAGTTAAGAGCAAAAAAAGTAATTTTGCGAATCAGTTAGGTGGTTCTTTGCGTGCGATTCTGCGGGTGGGTGGTGAATTTTGGATCAAAATTTTTGGAGATGCCTGATGGGAATTCCTATTGCCGGGAGTTGTTGTTGCATGATGTTGGAACAAATGCCGGGCCTGCTAACAAGGTGGTCAAACGATCCAACAAGGGTGGCCAAACGATCCAACAAGGGTGGCCAAACGATCCCAAATTGCAGCTGACAGTTGTCACATCAATGTTCGATAGAAATTTTATATTGTTTGGTCGGGATGGCCAAACGATCCAATATTTCACTATTTCACCCAAAAATTGTTGGCTCAATTGTTGGATCGTTTGGCCGGGGCTTAAGGTTACTGGTTACGGTAAACGTTTGTAGGCCGAAAGAGCCAATTTTCGGATTTCTTCAAATCTCATAAGCTCAATTTTTAAGAAACACAAAGATACCATCTTTGGAAGTAACAGAAATATTGAGAAAACAGAATTCTTGATCAAAGGGAGGATACTACAACTTTTCACGCAAAGTTTGTCTGTGTGTTTTAAATTGTAATCCTAGCTTTTCGACCTATTAAGCCGGTCGTGTACTAGAAAAAAGATGAAACCATATTATATGTATTGATTCCTTTGTTTAAATTCATCAATTGCTTGACCCGGACTACAGTGTGGCTTATTTCTATTTCTATTTTCTATTTTAATTTGTTTATACACTTCAAAAACTACAGATAAGAAATTACACTTAAACTACAAAATTTACAAAAATAAAATTTTTTATTAGGTTCTATTATTTATTCTTTTCTTGAAACTGGCAAGGGAGGGTGCTTGTTTAGTGTCGTGTTCAAGTTGATTCCAGAGTTTAGCTCCACGGAAGGATATCGCCTTTTGCCCATTGCTAGTTTTCCGTAAAGGCAGTGAAAGATCAATATAAGTATTTCTCAGTGTTTTGATGTTTCTACTCGAGTTTTCAATGAACAATTCAGAAAGATACTCAGGTACATGGCCGTTTAACGACTTGTACATCATTGTAGCAGTTTCGCTTGTAATAATATCACTTACAGTTGGCCATTGTAGACTGTGGTGACCATGATGTTTACATTTGAAGTGGCAAAAGTAAAATTCCCTTTTTTCAGGACTTACAAATCCACTAGGTACAGGTACGAAAAAGCTATTTTTTACCCAAGGAACCAATCGAATGGCTCCATATTTTGCAATCCACCAGAGCAGGCTGAATGTTGGTATGTCCTCTGGTCCGCCTTTTATAGCCCAATACAACTGTGGGAGGGCAGAGAAGTTATTTGCAAATTTATGACAAGTGCGTATTTTCAAGGGAAGGAGGAATTTAAAGAATCTGAGACACAAGGTGGTAGCTTAGGATGTGCACTTCCTGTTGATATAAGTTAGATTTTGTTAAGTTAAGCGCAAGGGTACAAAATAGCTTTCGAAGGAGGTATGCTCTGGCCCTCTTAAGCAATAGAATTGCCTGGAAAATATCATTTTACAATATTTGCCAATTATTTTGATATGGTTAGACTCCCTACGTTCTTACGCATCTTGACGCATCGAAGGGCATCGAACGATTTAACTAAACTCCGCTAACAGTTTGGCTTTTGGGGAGAGAAAACCCAATCTTGTGCTACAAACGTTTACCGTAACCTTAAAGTGGATCAACGGAGCTAAGTGGAGGTCATCTATAAATAGGACAAAGAAAACTCCTATGCACGCTATTGTTCCTCTGGCTAAACAATATCCACCTACGTGTCGAAATCATCAAATACAATAGGTTAATAATAGAATACCCAGACCCCTCCCGCGCGGGGCTTTTATATCCCTTGATTCTCTTTAAAGGGGCCTTTGCAACCGGCATGCTTTGTAATACCATTGTGAATACCTTCTTTTGTGGCCTCTTTGTTGTCGCCATTTTTATGGTTCACGAAAATGGCCGACAACAAAGAGATGGAACTTGCAACGGATGCCGGTTGCAAAGGCCCCTTTAATCCCCTTTATTCCACGCTAATGAACTGGGTGTATTTTTAGAAAAGGAGATCTTGTAGTTTAATCCTGATTTGCAAAGGAGAACGTATCTCTACAAAGAAGATTCTTGCACCCAAAAATCTAATTAAGGCTATACTATAAAGAAATTTTGGTTACCAACAATTCAGTCGTTTGATTTCTGTGCAGAGCAAGCTGTAACGCAGTCTAGGTCATGGGGGGTTAGCGCGGTTTTCTTTGATGTTAATTCATTGTAATGCTACATAACATGGAAAACAAAAGGATTTGATTGCCATCTCTTATGGCATCAGAAGACAATTTTTTCTCTCTCCTTTATGCAAAATCAATCTCACTGATTACAAAGTGAATTGGTAAAATGTCATAAAAAGTCTACATTTAAATATTAAAATCCAGAATCCACTCGAAGTCCATTCATTCCTTTTAAAGTTCGCAAGCAAAGATCTGTAGTAATCGAAAAGCGAGGCTAGGAACGGCTAGGAATGTATTTATAGTGACAGTAAAGCTTTAAATACTACTGAAATTCATGATTTTCTGAGCTTGATTTATTCTTGGATTTCATATGTGTTATGAAGCTTTTCTTTTTGACGTGAAATTTTCTTTATTGACGTGCACCAATGGGCCACCGTGACCGTGGGGTTCTAGCTTCGCAACTTTCTCAGAAAAAGATAGATCTGTAACAATACATACATCAGGAACATCTACAATTGCTAATGACTGAAATGTTCAAAACTATTAATAATCTAAACCCCAGATTTATGAATGAAATTTTCCTTCAAAGAAGTGTCGCCTATAATTTGAGAAATACAAATACATTCTTATTTCCTAGCGTACACACAGTTAATTGAGTCAATAGCCTATTTGGCACTCTCTCCCACAGGAAATTAAAGATTCGAATTTTGTGCAACAGTTCAAGAATAAGATCACATGTTGGAAAAATGATGACTGCGACTGCAGACTATGCGGGCAGTACATTCCTCGACTCGGATTTCTATAGTTTTACACAACTTGTTTTTTATATAGATTTAATATGAATTTTGTAATTTTATTGACTAATTTTACTTGTATGTATTCTTCTTTAATTTTGTAATTAATTTGATGGCTTGAACTAGCTTTTTTTATGTAGCTATATGTAAGTTGCCAACTTAAAAAAAGATTTAAAAAGTAGCTTATTTGGCTACGTTGCATAATAATTCTTTCTGGAATTCTTCAATCAATTCGCTTTTACCACACCATTTTCCACAATTGTTTTCTTATCTCCTGTGGTGGTTTTTTGCATTCGATGTGTCTGTACAAAGTTAAAAACATAAAATCTGAAATTCCGCAACTCAAAAACAATTTTATCTTTACTGGACCCACACTATGCTATTTGACAAAAACAACAAAACAACATAGCTACAAGAAAGAAAGGGGGCTAGGGCAAACTTGCATGTTTAGATATGCCTGAAAGAAAACTGATTTCGAAATTTAGAAAGGCCTCCATTTTATCATTAGGCTGACTACCTAAGTCCCTTGCATCCCTGCGGTAAACTTTGCTCAAAAGGGACTCATTTGCGAGGGGCAAATCACTCCAAAAATAGCGTACGAGATTTTGAGATTTTAAAAATCTCTCAGACTTTTCAAAGATTTTTGAGATTCCTATAACATTTTGAGATTTTGGAGATTTCAAAATTTATCGAGATTTTCAAATATTTTCGAGATTTTGCAAGAATTTTCAAAATTTTGCAAGATTTGTGAGGATTTAAACAATTTTTGAGATTTTCAAAGAATTGTCGAAAGATTTTTTTGAGAATTTCTATCATTTGTTGGGGGAGATTTCTGGGATTTTTTGAGATTTTCGAAGATTATTAGGATTTTCTTTGGGATTTCTAAGATTTTAAGAAGATTTTTAAGATTTTCAAGATTTTTCAAGATTTTTTGGGATTTTTGAAGATTTTTTAGGATTTTTTACGAAAGTGTACGAGATTTTTGGAGTGATTTGCCCCTCGCTCATTTGCTTCGTCCCATTTTACACCCCCCAGTAACGACCCCGCTGAAACTCTTCCCCGCCAAGGTGAAATGATGACCCGCCAAGAAAATTTGTTTCCCCGCCGAAATTTCGCTCTTCCCCGCCGTGATTTTTGTGATCCCAACCTAGAATTTATAATTGGGGAATTTTCCCCGCTGTCTTTTTAATGCCCGGCGGGGTCGTTACTGGGGGGTGTCATTTTATGGGCTTAGGTGCAAGCACCTTTCTAGAAAGCAGAAACCATCCACTTTCGCATGAGATATTAGTTTTCATATTTGACGTGAAGTTTTTTTTTGACGTGAAGTTTTTGTATTTGACGTTAAGTTTTTCTTGTTGACGTGCACTACTGGGCCACCGTATTATATATACAGGCCCGTAGGAGCGTTTTTGCGATTGGAGGGGCACCATCTTGCGCCGAAAATGGGGGTCTGGGGGCTAAGCCCCCGGAAAAATTTTTGGCCACGCCCTTTACTTTGGCTTAGAAATCATCTCCCAATCCCACTTTTCCATTTCTAAAATAAAAATTTAGACGAATTTCGTAGTGATTTTTCTATAAATCTGCACCTGCAGGAAAATTTTGAGGGTACACCCTCTCAACTTTGGCTTAGAATGCATTTTTCAATCCATTATTACCCTGGATGCCAGACACATATAACCCAAGGAAAATCTTTCTTTCAGGGTGGGTCTGGTATCGACTTCTACCCATTGGTTACCCACACTAAAATCGAAACTCGGACAATTTGCAAAATCTTTCTCATGTTTCTCCTCATTTTCGAGAGAACTTTAAAAATGTGAGGGATGCGAACGCCAGCTACTACTAAACTAAGATAAGAAATGCTTTTAAAGGGCACTACTTTGGTTTTAGTTGAATTCTTCAGTCAATTTTACTTAACAAGATGAAAGAAAAAGTGCAACTTTTGGAAATTATTGGGGGGGCCCGGGCCCGACCGGCCCCAATAGGCGCTACGGGCCTGGTATATATTACTTCTTTTGCAAAACCCAGCCACAACCCTTACCCTCAGGATTGCATTGCTCATTGCTGTTATGGATTGCAATAAACTGCAGTCTGGCAGAACTTTTACATTCGTGTGTGTGTTTTTTTTTGATACTTTATTTAACGTTGGATACATATTCTAGCTTTAATCATAAATAAATACAATCAGCTAATTAATACCAACTAACAGAGCAGCAACAACGAAAAAGAAAAAAAAGAAAAAGAAAAAAGATGTTGCACCATCTATCGTGGCAATGTCTGATCAACTCATTTCTTTGGGTTCTTTATTGAAGCCACAGAATAATCCTCGTAGACCAATTGAAAAATCTTCTTTCGGGTCATTTCCTTGTTATCATTCTATTTTCGTGCTCTTTCATTTCTGGTGGAATGACAAATTATGTGGTAGTTTTCTACTTTTCTTTAGTTTAAAGTGAAATTATCTGCAAGGTCTGGTGCTCTTCGTGTGACACGACTGGAGTAGTACTATCCCAAGTACTATCTAACCGAGAACAAAGAAATAAAGATATGATCTATGATGGGAGTGCTGATGCCATTGACTTCAAAACCTTTAAAAGCAGGGGCATTGTTAGTCTGCATGCAGGATAAACATCTCTGAAAAGAAATCAGTCGAGTCTGCACGCAGACTAGGGTGTTGTCAGCTCTAAAGCGCTAGGTGCATCTAGTATGCCCATAAAGTATACCCAGCCATTTTACATTATTTTTGAGAGCCTTAATTTGTAATTCTCAAGTAGGAGGAGGAATCAGAAAATTATTGGAAAACGTAAAAAATAATTTAAAAGCTGGCGAATTCTCGAAGTCGAATAATTTCGTGCCTTTCATGACATCAGTTGTTTTAAATTCTGGAAGAATTAAAACATGCAGAAAATTTTAGTTTAAAGTGGGACAAGGGTTGCTGTTCTCAGTTCCGGAGGCCCTGCGTTGTCATTTTCCAGATTTGAGATTTTTAGCCTCGTATTGGATAAGAGACTAGTGTATATTTGGAAGAAAATGGCGGAACTGTTTGGATCAGAAGATGAAATTGTTTCGAAGGATTTGAGAGATGAAGGACTTGAAGGAAAACAAATTTTAAATTCTGTAAGTATGAATGAAAGAAAGAACTACCTTCCTAATTAAAATGAGCTCCACAGTACAAATGAGACTACTAAAAAAGTAACCTGCTTTGATTTTGAAGTCTCTTGTTAAGTTGATGATATCAAGAAATCATGACGAAAAAGGGCTGTCTTTAAAACAACAACGAGATGGATATAATGTCATCTTTGATTTTTAAAGTGGAAACATTGTGAACCTTGTGGAAACCTTGGTTGGTTTTTTTATCAGTAATGGAAGAAATCGAGAAAATGTGTGGGCTGCAAAAAAAGTTGAAGACATTTCATTATATTGTATATTTCAGCATCAAGCATCAACCTGCTGGAAAACATGTATGTTACACCAAATATCTATGGTGTAGAGCGACGCCAAGAAAAATGACAAAACAATAGACCTATTGCCTTTAAATAATTGGCATGGCGTAAAACTTTGGCGTAGCAAAAACGAACTTTCCACCCTGGAAGAATAATTCTTCATTGATAATGACAGGAGGGTCTCAAACCCACGGACATTTCCGTAGAGGGTCCATAGTGTCCGTGGAATTTTCCGTGACTGAAAAAAATATGTTAAAACCACGGAAAACTCCACGGAAATCTCCACGGACACCCATTTNCCGATTGATTCACGCTAAATTCTCATCGCTAGGGTCGACCAAATCTGTATACTTTTTTGGGACACCCGGTATATAGATCTAAATTAGGAGATTCGAATTTTCAAATATATGGAGCTCTTTTTGGTGCCCCCAGTACATGGCAAGCACTCCAGTTAATTGCTAAAAGACTACAAGCCGATCGCCTTTTAAACGGGATTGTTCCTTGTCTTTACCATATGTCTTTACCAACCCGGTATTAATTCTCTTCTCAATTTTAATTTCTTTTCAAGATATTCGCTCTCCAATGATCTAGAGGCTGTGATTTTTAAAAAATTTCCCGGGTGCAGGCCCCCGGACCCCTTCTTAGCTCGCTTCGCTTGCGTTTCCTTTATCCACTTTCAAGTTGCTACCGCTGTGAGTTGACATGTTTATTGATTGGACTTTACAGAAGCAAACGTTGAAGACATATCCCTGCGTTCGGTTTCTGAGTTTGAAAATTGACTCTCAGAAGAAATAATCAGGAGTGTGCCCTTTTTCTGGTTCCGACCCCTGCCCTGTAAAATTTCTAGTTGCGCGCTTTTATATATTACTTCTTTTGCAAAACCCAGCCACAACCCTTACCCTCAGGATTGCATTGCTCATTGCTGTTATGGATTGCAATAAACTGCAGTCTGGCAGAACTTTTACATTCGTGTGTGTGTGTGTTTTTTTTTTGATACTTTATTTAACGTTGGATACATATATTCTAGCTTTAATCATAAATAAATACAATCAGCTAATTAATACCAACTAACAGAACAGCAACAACGAAAAAGAAAAAAAAGAAAAAAGATGTTGCACCATCTATCGTGGCAATGTCTGATCAACTCATTTCTTTGGGTTCTTTATTAAAGCCACAGAATAATCCTCGTAGACCAATTGAAAAATCTTCTTTCGGGTCATTTCCTTGTTATCATTCTATTTTCGTGCTCTTTCATTTCTGGTGGTGGAATGACAAATTCTGTGGTAGTTTTCTTTAGTTTAATTAAAGTGAAATTATCTGCAAGGTCTGGTGCTCTTCGTGTGACACGACTGGAGTAGTACTATCCCAAGTACTATCTAACCGAGAACAAAGAAATAAAGATATGATCTATGATGGGAGTGCTGATGCCACTGACTTCAAAACCTTTAAAGGCTTTAAAAGCAGGGGCATTTTGTTAGTCTGCATGCAGGATAAACATCTCTGAAAAGAAATCAGTCGAGTCTGCACGCAGACTAGGGCGTTGTCAGCTCTAAAGCGCTAGGTGCATCTAGTATACCCATAAAGTATACCCAGCCATTTTACATTATTTTTGGAGCCTTAATTTGTAATTCTCAAGTAGGAGGAGGAATCAGAAAATTATTGGAAAACGTAAAAAATAATTTAAAAACTGGCGAATTCTCGAAGTCGAATAATTTCGTGCCTTTCATGACATCAGTTGTTTTAAATTCTGGAAGAATTAAAACATGCAGAAAATTTTAGTTTAAAGTGGGACAAGGGTTGCTGTTCTCAGTTCCGGAGGCCCTGCGTTGTCATTTTCCAGATTTGAGATTTTTAGCCTCGTATTGGATAAGAGACTAGTGTATATTTGGATATTTGGAAGAAAATGGCGGAACTGTTTGGATCAGAAGATGAAATTGTTTCGAAGGATTTGAGAGATGAAGGACTTGAAGGAAAACAAATTTTAAATTCTGTAAGTATGAACGAAAGAAAGAACTACCTTCCTAATTAAAATGAGCTCCACAGTACAAATGAGACTACTAAAAAAGTAACCTGCTTTGATTTTGAAGTCTCTGTATTATGTACTGTATGTCAAGAAATCATGACGAAAAAGGGCTGTCTTTAAAACAACAACGAGATGGATATAATGTCATCTTTGATTTTTAAAGTGGAAACATTGTGAACCTTGTGGAAACCTTGGTTGGTTTTTTTATCAGTAATGCGGAAGAAATCGAGAATGTGTGTGGGCTGCAAAAAAAAGTTGAAGACATTTTATTGTATACTTCAGCATCAAGCATCAACCTGCTGGAAAACATGTATGTTACACCAAATATCTATGGCGTAGAGCGACGCCAAGAACAATGGCAAAACAATAGACCTATTGCCTTTAAATAATTGGCATGGCGTAAAACTTTGGCGTAGCAAAAACGAACTTTCGACCCTGGAAGAATAATTCTTCATTGATAATGACATGAAATTTTTCATGCTTGTGACTGTAAGTATATTGCCAACCGTATCTCTTTAGGGACAGGCAGAATGGTTCTTTGGTTTGAAGCCTAACAGTAGCTTACAGCCCTTTTCAGATTAAGGGGCCATCAACATTTAGGTTTCGTCTTTCATCACAGCATTTGGCCGCGATAGGGGGAGGGGGGTGTAGACCAAAGCTGTGATTACTTCCATGTTCAGAACGAAACCTAATCTAAGATACTATTAGTTTGAAAAATAAAGACTTCAGTATGTTTCACTTGTCATTTTACCCACAAGGTTCAATCGAAAGGAATATTGTTTGTTCCATCTGAAGATGACTAATTTAAGCGGCAGTTTAGTCCTTTGGTTCTGCTTAAAACAACTCGGCGATCTCGAGAACAACAATGGTCATTTTTAGGCCAATTTTTGTTAAAGACCGCGATGACAGAGAGGGGTAGGGGGTCCAACAATCATGGCCAAATGCCATGATGAAAGACAAAACCTAAATGTTGATTGCCCCTAAGTTCAGTTCAGTTTACTTACTGTGAGTTTTCTTTCTTACAGGAGGAGCAACCCCAGCTAGATTTGAACTTGGAAGATTTGGACATCACGTCACAAGATGACTACATTTTAGATGAACTTGATGGTAAATGAATTATTTTTAGCTCTTCTGAAAAGTAGAAGAAAAATCTACATTGAAATCACAAGTGAGCAATTACTGCAAGTAACCTGCACATGAGAATCGACACCTATAATATCTCAGTTGATAGAGCACTGCAAATGGTGATCTGATAGTTGAGACAGAAATAGTAGAATGAATTTTGTCTTCCAATTTCNCAGGACGAGACCTAATCTAAGATACTATTAGTTTGAAAAATAAAGACTTTAGTATGTTTCACTTGTCATTTTACCCACAAGGTTCAATAGAAAAGAATATTGTTTGTTCCATCTGAAGATGACTAATTTAAGCGGCAGTTTAGTCCTTTGGTTCTGCTTAAAACAACTCGGCGATCTCGAGAACAACAATGGTCATTTTTAGGCCAATTTTTGTTAAAGGCCGCGATGACAGCGAGGGGTAGGGGGTCCAACAATCATGGCCAAATGCCATGATGAAAGACAAAACCTAAATGTGATTGCCCCTAAGTTCAGTTCAGTTTACTTACTGTGAGTTTTCTTTCTTACAGGAGGAGCAACCCCAGCTAGATTTGAACTTGGAAGATTTGGACATCACGTCACAAGATGACTACATTTTAGATGAACTTGATGGTAAATGAATTATTTTTAGCTCTTCTGGAAAAGTAGAAGAAAAATCTACATTGAAATCACAAGTGAGCAATTACTGCAAGTAACCTGCACATGAGAATCGACACCTATAATATCTCAGTTGATAGAGCACTGCAAATGGTGATCTGATAGTTGAGACAGAAATAGTAGAATGAATTTTGTCTTCCAATTTCAATGTTCAAGGCTTTGTTAAAAGAGATTGCTTTCCTTTTGAGAGTTTTTGTTTAAAAACAATTCTGATAGATTTATCTCTGAAATTATTACGATGAAAGCCATTTTTCATTTTCAGAGTTTATTCAAAAGAATCTTCAAGATGAACTGGTCCAGCAAGCTCTAGCCAAAGTAAGACCCAACTTTGTTCCTCATAGAGCTTTCTAGGATTTCGTACAGGAATGATAATAAAATACGTTACTTTTCTGCTACAGTTTTCAAACACGATGATAAAATTATATAAATCGTAAAGGTTTATTGAAACATCCTTAAACATTTTCCTGAGAGAGGATTGGAAAGCACAGTTTATAAGCAATTGAAATTGTGGCTTGGTGTTTTAGAGAAAGCAAAGGAATGACAACATAGCTCATTTATATGTCATTGCCACAGGAAAAAGAAGTGACAAGTTTGAAATTTGTTTGAATACTTTTAATTGCTGTAACTTTTATTGATGTTCATTTTCTCAGCTTTAAGATGTTGTATTTACCTTCACTAGGGTACAGATTTGAGACAATATTCCAAGGAGATTGAACATGAGTTGAGATCAGTGGAGAAATTGTCAATCCAAGATTGTATCTTTTCTAAAGCTGTGTAGAAGAGACAGAGGCCTCTCTGACTTACGCCTTCATCACATTGTGACTTCATCACTCTAATAAATAAATGCTGACATCTTTTTTCTTCTTGTTAAGTTTTTGTTGGAAAACTAGTGACTGTGTTTTTAGTTAATGCATGAAACACAGTAATACCAACATAGATTAGTCATGCACTTTTCACTAATATAATCAAGTTACAATCAGTTGCTCATAAAAAGGTAATTTTCTCAACAATTAATAAGATATAAGAGAAAGCAAAAGTATAGCAAGTCTACACACACAGATCAAGAACTGTGATGGCATCTTAGAGGTTTGTCAAAATGATTATTAGTACAGGACTTCAAACATCGAATTGAGAAGAATTCTCAAGAACTTTTCACATTTTGATAAGAATTCTCAAAAGGTATTTTTGAGGGGTATTCGAGAGGTATCTTAAGAGACAGTAAGACTTTTAAACGAGAATTTTTGAGAGATATAAAGATTGCTCAAGAATTGTTAGGCAGAAAAAACAGAGTTAATGTTCACATATACACAAGGCCTGTATTGTAGCAACTACACTTTTCCGTTGACTGCATTTTGGGAGGGGGCACTACAATTTGGGGGGGGTATGATTTCTGAACTATAATTTGGGGGAGGGGGTTATAATTTGGGAACTAAGGATGTACCACCTGGAATAATATCAATTATATTTGCTTTAGGTATATATGATTGTCCCATTTTGGTTTGGTTTGAAATTTTCGTAGAAATTGCAATTTTTTCAGATTTTTCTGCCTTAGACTAGACCACAAAGTTAGCTAATTTCTAACTGATTTGTCTAATTTCTGAACATTTAATCTCTTTCAGACAATGGAGAACATGCTCAGCAGTTTCCAGGTTAGTACTATCAGTTGCGCTGAAATTTTTGTTCTGTTATTATACCCACTTATCAAATTCATTTGGTCCTTTATAGAAATATTTATGTACAGAAAATCTAACGACTGGCTGCATAATCAATTTTTGGTGATTTTTCAAAGAGATTCATTTATGTTGTGTCACCTGGTAGTCCTCATACTTTTTATTCTATACCCTACCAAACCTTTTAACATTTGTTTACTAACGGCATGTGTTCAGAACTATCTCTTTTTTGCAGACTGACCTTCAAAGAGATTCATTTTAGATTGTGTCACCTGGTAGTCCTAATACTTTTTATTCTATACCCTACCAAACCTTTTAACATTTGTTTACTAACGGCATGTGTTCATAACTATCTCTTTTTTGCAGACTGACCTACAGAGTATCAGCTCTGAAATACAAACTTTACAAGAACAATCACTTAGCATGAATGTGAAGCTAAAGAACAGGCAGGTATGTAATGTTTTTCTGGTTCTTTAGATGATGATGATGATTCATGATTAATGATAATGAATTCATGATTAATGATAATGATTCGTGATAATGATTCATGAAACATATCAGTTAAAACTAACTACATATGATTTCATATGCCCCAAAAGAAGCAAAGCTTAGATCACAAAATATTCTTTAGGAATTGGATAACATACACACACTCTTTTCTATGAAATAAAATTATAAGAAACTAGAGTTGGGGCAATCAAAAGGTAAGATTTTTCAGTACAAGGACTCAAATAATTTGAATTGGGTCACAGCAAACTTGCCTGATATGATCTTCAAGAGAAAGACATAAACTAAACTTGTTTGGAAAGCACTAATTGAAAATCCTATTTTGTCGTATGCTTGGCCTATGCAACAAGGGAATAGTTAAGAGAAAAGAATCTTTGTACTCCTTAACCAATACAATTACTGACAATAACGAGAGCAATTTGTCTGCAAAGATTTTCCACCCTGATAAATACTTCTTAGCACATTGGTGAAATAATTATCTTACGTTGCAAATTATTGCAAATCATTGAGTAAAAAACGAAAAGTTTTCATTTAATTTCACAGGCTATTCGTGGTGAACTTAGTCAATTTATCGATGAAATGTACGTCACAAAGGCGATGATCACGTGAGTAAAATACTTTCTACTTCATAACCAAATAATTTGTAGCTTTTCAAAACGCCGTAAAACGATGCAAAATTTGTGCAGCCTTATAGGAAAAGGTTAACTTACATCTACAAAGGTTGACTTTGGAGCAAGCTATCTACCAAATCAAAAGGAAAGGTTTTCCTTTTACGGTGTTATCAAAACGATATTTCTTTTGCGAACCCCTTTCAAAAAGTTTGAAATTGTCTGGAATTTTCTGGTACATGGTTAATCCAAAGGATTCTTCGAAGAAATCGCAGGGAATTATGACCGATACAAGGTTCAAATGTGCTTTTTCGGTTACCCTTCCCTTTGAGGTATCGAATGGCGGTGTCCATCTCTGGTGCATCAATGCCTTCAAAGCGAAACTCTGCCTTAGGGCTGCCAAAAATCTGAACGAATGCGCAAAGAATGCTCGGACAAAATATTTTCTGGACGTTTTTTTCATTTTAGACGTTTTTAGCATAATTTTAGATGACTACGAAAAACAATCTTTTTACTGTATACTTTGCTTGTTTTATACCGGGTGTCCTAAAAACGTTACAGATTTGATCGGGGCTAGCGACAAGAGTTTAGGTCGAATCAATTCCTGATAATTTTTGAAGTAATCCTCGATAGTAAACTTGAAGATAAACACCTTGTTTGTTGATATTGGTGCATTGAGAGTTGAAATATTAATTTTGAAAGTCCAAAGTCGCCTCCAACTCCAAACCATAGATTGCAAAATTGCAAAAGCGCTGTTTAGGGGAATCTCCTCAATGTGCAAAGTGTGCTGTATTTTATTTTTCAAAGAGACCCTTGTCAGGAATTTCGATTTTATGATCATTTATGAGGATGACGAGGAAGATTGCTAAAATGACTTGAGGTCAAAAATATAAAGTTTTTTTTTGGTGTAGACCTTTAATAAAGCTGCCAGTTCTAAACGTTGTATATATTTCCTTAGGTCGATATGTGATCTTCCTGTAAATGAGCAGGAATTTATTGAAAATCTGCACGAACTAAGCCACAAAATAAAGGTCTTCAAAGAACAAAGTTACAAAGGAGCCATGGCCTGTAATGATGTCAAAGATGCGCTGGATAAACTGAAAACGAATGTAAGTAATTCACAACCTCGTTCCCATGACCTAAAATGAGGCTGCTGAATCCTGCATGGCAGCCTTTTTGGGTTCAGCATTGAATCAGTATTGACGTAGGAAACTGGCCCTCGGAACCACGTTGGGTAATTCAAAGTGAAATTATACCCTTGTAAACAACATTTTAAGGACACTCAGATAGCTACCAAAGGGTACAAACAGAATAGCTACCAAAGGAAAAGGCAGTACTCTGTAGTGCCTTTTCCTTCATTTCATCAAAAATTCTTAAATTTGGTAATCTATCATCGTCCGTTATCATACCTAGTCTTCCTTTGGAAGTGATTCGTGAGCTGTTTCCCAATTTTTCTAACATCACAAATAAGGAATAGTGAGGATTTCTTGAAACAAGGAACTTAAAACCTGACAAATCGTTGGAGACAAAGCATCAAGTTTCGATGAGCCATTAGACAGTGAGGAAGATTTTTGCTGTGTTTGGAAAATTGTCTTTTAAATGTAGGATATCTAAATGAATAGCAAAATAATCTATGTGTGGGCTGGTCTTTTAGCTACATAACATCATCTGAATCACTTTTAGTAATCTGTTTCTTTATTTTGATGACAAAACTTCCCCATACATTACTTAGTAGTGCAGTTATGAGTAAGGACAACGTGTAAGGACAGTTTGATATGCTTTGAATGTAACTCAGTTGTTTTAATCTTTGATCGTAGGCAGTTGCGAAACTTCGTGAGTTCATCTTACATCGGATATACCAATGCAGAAAACCACTTTCAAATTACAGTGTTCCTCAAAATGCTTTATTGAAAAATAGGTAAGCATAGTTCCACCTGCTTCTTTGTTTGATCTTGTCATTGCCTGGTTTAGGCCAAGCAATAAAGTGTTTTATTTGAAAAAAGGGCGAGAGAGAAGTTTTTTCACTTGCCTGTTAAGTAAAACTCACAAAAATGATCGGTTGCGAAATTACATCAGACTAGACATTTTCTTGGCAGACAGTGCTCAGTACATCTGATATTAACTAAAAGTAATCTGTACTCTAGTAATCACATCGTCTTTGTTGGAATTCTGATGTGAATTTTACAAGCTTTATCAAATTTTTAGATATTTCTTTTATTTAATGATGTTTACATGACAGTCTTTTCATTTAATTTCATTTCACTTCATTTAGGGATCTGGGATCTAACTTCTATTTTCCATCATTTTTATCAAATTTCTGATTTCTAACTGTGACATGGGGCTAACTATCAAATCTAAGAAAAGACATGACAAGATCAAATCCAACTGCCCGATCATAACACTTTCTCAGCATGTTACCGGAAACACAGCTATTTTTTATTTAGTCTCAGGAATGTTTCTTATTGTCGAGGAATCTTCCAAATGATCGTAATTTAACCTCCTAAATATTGGAGTTGTTTTTAAATTTTACAAAATGAATGATCATAAAAATGTATTTCAAAACTGCTTGTTTTTGCGACTAATTGCAGGGCGTTATTATTATTTTTCTTTGGGACCTTTAGATCGGTGCACAGGAGACTGGAACCATTATTAAACATGCTAAAAGTTTTTTCGTGTGGTGCAGAATTTGAAAAGTGGTCGCCAGAGATTACCAGATATGGTTTTCTTTAGATTAGCTAATTTCAAAATAATAGTTTGTCTCAAATTAGATATCACGTGAAAATGTCCGCGAATAACAGCAATTGAAGTGTTTTGCATGAGTAATTTTGCGTTATCGCAAATCCCACGTGACATCTAATTTGAGACACACTTTAATGCTCTCATTTCTCCTCTTTCGGTTTTTATCTGACGATTTGCTGTGACCAGTGTCAGACGAAAATATCTAGCAAATGGTTCCGTTACTGAATGTGAGTTTCAAAAACTTTTAAAAGACTCAATATGGTACATCTGACAGCAGCTTAATTGTTAGATTTGAAATCAAACAAAAAAGTGCCAAACACAGTGGATTTGCCCAAGTCCCTCCCGCGTGCCTAAGACCCTAAAACCCAAGAAGCCTAAGAAACCAAAACCCATAGATAAATAATGACCTCTTCATCTGTCCTTCGCAGAGGTACCACCTATCTTTTTTCCTTCGTAGAGGTAATTTTTTAGGTTTTAAGTACGCGGGAGAGACTTTGGCAAGTCCACAAACACACAAAAGATTCTCAAGATTAACCATGACGTGTTTTGCTTTTCACAGGTATTTCTACGAATTTTTATTGGCACACCACAGACAAGTTGCACGAGAAATTAAAGATGAATATGTCGACACGATGAGCAAAATTTATTTCTCCTATTTTCGAGAATATATCAGCAAATTAATGAAGCTACAGGTAATTTAGAATTCGAACATTTTATTGAAGACTTATTTCTCCTATTTTCGAAAGTATATTGGCAAATTAATGAAGCTACAGGTAATTTAGAATTCGAACATTTTATTGAAGACTTATTTCTCCTATTTTCGAAAGTATATTGGCAAATTAATGAAGCTACAGGTAATTTAGAATTCGAAAATTTTATTGAAGACTTATTTCTCCTATTTTCGAAAGTATATTGGCAAATTATTGAAGCTACAGGTAATTTAGAATTCGAAAATTTTATTGAAGATTTCTCCTATTTTCGAAATTATATTGACAACTTACTGAACTTCAGGTAATTGATAAGAAATTGTCATTAAAGAATCTAATAGGTTTCGAGGATAAAAATTATGACAAAAAAATCTTCCTGTTTAGTAATTGGTATCTGAGAAGGCTACTCCCTATAACTAGAAGTTCTCTGCAATTGTCACCGAGACTTTGGTCTTAATGGTTACAGAGATATCGTTCAATACAGCTCGCATGCTTGAAGTAGGTTAACGAAAAATAGCAAATGGCCTTTAAATTATCTTAAACTTTAAAATTTTGAAATCCATGAGCCTCATTCTTGAGCAGTTTTTTGCATTTATAGGCCGCTGTTTTGCTCTTGAATTAATAATCTTCTGAAACAATTGTTACTTATGTCGTGTTTTGCTCCACGATGCAAAATGATTTAAGACATTGAAAGGAAAAGTGGCCTGAAATTTGATGAAATTTCGTTCTTCGATATTAATGAAGGATCTTTTTCATGCCCCTAGCATTTTTTT
>REGM01000427.1:129130-139734 GCA_004194415.1 Aurelia aurita
AAGGCTATAGGCTGACCTTTTTAGCTAAAATCCGTCCTTTATGGAAGCACTCATTTTCACCAGAAAGTAAGGCTATAGGCTTACCTTTTTGGCTAAAAGCAGTCCTTTTTGGAAGTACTCATTTTTCACCAGAAAGGAAGGCTATAGGCTTACCTTTTTGGCTAAAGTCGGTCCTTTCTGGAAGTACTCAATTTTCACCAGAAAGTAAGGCTATAGGCTTACCTTTTTTGATAAAATTGGTCCTTTCTGGAAGTACTCATTATTCACCAAAAAGTAAGGCTATAGGCTTACCTTTTTGGCTAAAATTGGTCCTTTCTGGAAGTACTCAATTTTCACCAGAAAGTAAGGCTATAGGCTTACCTTTTTGGCTAAAATCGGTCCTTTTTGGAAGCACTCAATTTTCACCAGAAAGTAAGGCTATAGGCTTACCTTTATGCAAAAATTGATACTTTCTGGAAGCAGCCATTTCTCACCAAAAAGTAAGCATGTATGCTTACCTTTGCGGCTAAAATCAGTCTTTCATGAAAGTGCTCAATTTGGAAGCTATAGGCTTACCTTTTTTTGCTAACAGTTTGCTGGTTTTGAAATTAAGCACTTTGGGCTTAAAGGAGAGCCTTGTCGTCTCTTTCAAACATACTAATTCTAAAAATGCTGAAGTTTTAACAAAAGTAAGGCTGTGACAGTATCAGTTATGCAATGTAAAAAGGAGGGATGAACTTAAAAAGAAGGGTTTATAACGACTACATGCATCGTCATATATAACAAAATCTTTATACAAGCTTGTGCAAAGAAGATATATGATAAGATTAATAAAGACGAAAAATGCTAGAAGGAAGAATAAAATACAATTACAAACAATGAGAAGTGCCCTTGTTGCTAGCANTTGCTAACAGTTTGCTGGTTTTGAAATTAAGCACTTTGGGCTTAAAGGAGAGCCTTGTCGTCTCTTTCAAACATACTAATTCTAAAAATGCTGAAGTTTTAACAAAAGTAAGGCTGTGACAGTATCAGTTATGCAATGTAAAAAGGAGGGATGAACTTAAAAAGAAGGGTTTATAACGACTACATGCATCGTCATATATAACAAAATCTTTATACAAGCTTGTGCAAAGAAGATATATGATAAGATTAATAAAGACGAAAAATGCTAGAAGGAAGAATAAAATACAATTACAAACAATGAGAAGTGCCCTTGTTGCTAGCAAAAGACGGAACGAAACATAACATCAACATGTGTTGTTTAGCTGTTGACGGCAATGCCTTATTTCCTAGAACGTCACTCAAGCTCTTTGATGGGATGAAGGTAGGTCGATAATGTGGTCATTCGCTAAGGGGTTGGTGGATTTTATGTTCTAATATTATTTGCAACTTCTCTGTGTCATTTCTTCTCCAGCCACCTCGTTATGGGGAGACCAATACACCCTTTCGGAGATGGAACTATTCAACTATGATTTCAAAGAAAGAAGTCCATTGCCTTTCTTTGAGAATGGTCAGTGTTTCGGTCTTGAATGCATTACTAATCGTCCTTTGGGCCTTGCAGCCTCTTGCCTCGGACTTGAAACCTTCTCCAAAAAAGTAAATTTGAAATTCTACTCAAAACGAACCCTAGGAGTGGGAATATTAACGGTCACGGTAGTGTCACCGGGTCTTTAGTTATCTGGATTCTAACAAAAGAATTACTGCAGCTCTAACGTACTTACCATAATTACTACATGAACGCTTATCTCATCTTTACAACGAACTGTTCAAAGTGTGTCTCACATTAGATGTCAGGTGAGATTTTCCATAACACGAAACTACTTATGCAAATCACTTTTTCATTTGCTGATATTTTCGCCTGACATCTCATGTGAGACGACGGACTTCAAATATGTATGACTATTTCCTAGTTTCATGAGTGACGAAACATCACTATCATAACATTGTTCAGCAAGTCATTTTTTCATTTTAGGCAAAAAGTTATACCTGAATGTAATGTGGATGGACAATCACAGTACCACATATGACGTAGGGAGGAATTCCACAGCACATTCAAAGAATATTTTCCCGATTTTAACGTTCTAATTGATCGATCTTTCTAAGTTTCCCCGTCAGAATCTGCACGCTTCTTCTTCGATTTTGATTTTTTGCTTTTGTGTTTCTTCTTGCGTTTCTGGTCTGTCCTTTCAGTGCTTACACTGCGCGTACCCCTTTTCTCTTTCTCGCTAGCCTTCTCTTCTTCGTTTTTCTTCTCCTCGTGTGTTGATGTATTTGTCTCCTCTTCTCTAAGCTCTCCCGCTTCCATATCATCATAAATTTCAGCAATCCTAGTGTCTGTAAGATCGTAAGGATCCTCTGATGGTTCTTTGTGTGATTTGCGATCATTATCTTTACTACGACTGCGACTTCTCTTCCTGAGACGAAAAACAAAAACCCGAAACTAAAATGTGAGCAAATACAATCTTTCTGAAACATCAAAGCTTATAAACAAAAATCTTCATATCTGAAATAGCATAGCCTCCAAATCTTTGGCATCTTTAAAAAAACATTGCAGGGATGGTTAATGCATCTTCTGTTTGATTTAATGGCTTGGAAGGAACCCCAAGTATTTTGCTATAATCCAAGATTGTACCGTTTTTCATATTTTAATTTAGGATCTACGATTATTTTAATTTTTTTCAAAACTTTTCACGAGTTCTTTCAATAAAAAGAAAACCGCTGTTATTCTGAAAATAATCAAGATATTAGAAATGCTACATATAGGAACGCACCTGAAGTTCCTTTCATGCCATAGAATCAAACGAAAGATGCATTAACCATCCATGCAATGCCTTTTTAAAGATTTGGAGGCTATGCTATCTGAAATCAAGTAGCCTGCGCCCAGCCTGAACACTATACTCCGTGTTGAGGCCGAGAGCAGGCTAAAATCAAGAGGAATTTTTCCCGTGGATGACATAAAACATACCTTTGAATTGCGTCAAATGGAATTCTTAAAGAACGCCGGTCAACCAGCATCCTTTGCGGTCACGCTTTGCAGAGAATGTTGTCATATTAAAATGGCCGCCGCAGTCGAAAGGCAACAAGCGAAGCGCGCAAAGGATGCTGGTTGATTGGCGTTCTTTAAGGGACTTGATTATTTCTTTGTTACTTGATTATATCTTGATTATTTTAAAATTACAGGGTTTCCATTTTTATTGAAAGAATTCAATACGAATTTGGAAATAATCATCGTAAAGCCTAAATCAATAGAGGAAGGACGGTACAATCTTCAAGAAAACCATATATATTATTGAGGTCTACAATATGGCGGTACGCAGAAATCAGTTGCTTTTCTGGTTTACGATTTAGCAAGTTGATGACGTCAAAACGTCAAAACTGGTTGAAACAAAGAAGACGCTGTAATTCTGAAAGTAATCAAGATATCAAAAATCCCAACAGCAGAATTATAGCAAAACACCTGAAGTTCACTTCGAGCCATTAAATCACAAGGAAGATTCAATAACCATTTGTTTAATCATTTGAAAGATTCCACGCTTATGCTACTCTCGATACTAATTAAAGGGGCTCCGTCGCCAAAGTGTAAACAGGTCTGTAAACACCATTGTTTCAAGCACGAGTCCATTGTCTTTTGCAGTTTGTTTGGTGGCTTCACCCAAGCCACCAAAGAGTGACCGTTAAAAATCCGCGTATATCTCAGCAATCGTTAGAGATATGAATGTTTGGTTTGTTCCTCTGTTAAGAATAAGGATGTACCTTCAAAATTTGGAGACGGAGCCCCTTTAAGACCAACCTGTCAACTGTTTAAAAGTTTAAATTTACCTTGTCGATGCCTTATCCTTATCATGATGCTCTGACTTCCTCTCTCCTCTTGGTGACCCTGGCCTTCTTCTACCACTCTTTGAATCTCTCTCATGGCCCATTCCTCGTTCATGATTATCATTGCTGCTTCTTTCCTTCTCTTTTTCTTGTCTCCTGGGTGACCTGTCACGTGATCTTCTGCTAGTTTTGTCCCCATTCCGTGCGTCTCTTTTCCTGTCCCTGCTGGGTCTCGTACTGTCCTTTTCATCTCTTTCATGCCTTCCCCGATCGTGTCTTTCCTGTGACATTTGCCTGTGTTCCCGTTCCCTTTCTGGTCTTTCTCTAGACCTATTCCTCGGCGCCCTTTCTTTTTCACTTCTTTCTCCCGCTTTACGATCTCTGCTGCGACTCCTACGTGGTCTGTCCCGATGTCGTTCTTTACTCCTGTTGCGTTGATCCGACTTTTCTCTTGAACGATCTCCGCTACGACTTCTTCTTGCATCTCGGTCCGGACTTCGTTTTGACCTGCCCCGAGAGCGATCAGGACTCCTACTCCTGTGAAATAAATTTTTTTTAATTGAAAAACTTGGGAACATCATCTGTAACCAAACAAATATTCATCTACTGTAATTTTTCTTCCAAAAAAGGATGATAAAGAAAAATGAGATAACCAAATAAATACATTATTGAACATAAATACATCTTGTGCGGCCTCCTTACCTTCTTTGCGTCTTTGAATATCTCTCAGCTTCCCCGAAAACACGTTCGTCCCTAAAAAGACAGAAAGATATGCTACATAACTTATGAATTATAAATTTATCCTTTTTAGATATAATGTAATAGACTTATAAAACACAGTCCAAAGAGGACTCTTGGGTACCTAATAAACGGGAAGTGCGGAATAAACTGGTGGGAGGAGGAAGTCGATTTGCTTTCCTATGTGAAACAATGAGATTTAATTTCAACGATTTTTCTACAGATTTTCATCGATTAAGCTAAGAGAATTGTTTTTTTGGTGCCTCTTTATGTGCCAGTTGCTGTCTTTTGGTGAGAGGCTCAAACAGCGGGCAACTGTTTCAAATTTGGCAGAGTTGAAAGTTGAGTATATAAATATTAAAAACATCAAACGCAACAACAATAAGCAATACTGGTGTGAACATCGAGATTTACTTTGAATATTAAAAGATATTTCGTTGAACTAAAAAAAGCATGAAATTAAATAGGATCTCATTTGTTAATCGAGGAAACGTTTATTAGGCACCCAAGAGTACTAGCATTAAGGAGCTAAAACCGCAAAAAAACAACAGTTGATAGGGCATGCAAGAGATCGAGCTATAGAGTCAAGATGAGATCTTCAGCCCTTACTGTGTCAGTTCTTTCAGCAGATATTCAATCTTGGTTATCGAAAACTGCACCTGCAAGGGCGTGAATATATACCATTGATCAACACTTGAATTTTCTTCTCTACCCATTCAAAAATGTACGTAATTTCTGCAATACAACGGGACGATTTCTCGCTCCATTATATAATTAGGCTCTCGTTTTTAGAATTTATGCCCTCTCTCTTTACTTTTAGGTGAATGTAGCTGTTCCAATGATGATAAAACAAAACGCTCTCCAAATGGATTTGAAATGAAACAAGCAAACTAACAATGAAAGTAAAGGACATGCAGGGGCGGACTGGCACTATTTTTCAAGGGTGGCTTCGTGGCTTTGAAAGGGCCCGTAGGGCGTGGCCTTCAATAGGTGTGGCCATTTTGCAAGCCTACTTTCATGCGTTAGAAGAATTGATACAAGTTGTTGGCATTAGAATCTATCATTGTTGGGTTACCTTATTATAGGAAATCAAAGATAATAAAAACTGTTTTTTAGATATACGGTATATCTACTACACATACAGTTAACATCCACTATCTCGACTGCCCGTTATCTCGAACATCTGACATCCCCTCAGAGTTCAAGATAGTTGATGTCAACTGTATATGCATTGCATTTAAGATCGTAGGAAATTAACACGAATTGGCAAGGAACAGCGGCATGGCCAGGACGAATTAACTGGGGGGTATTCAAATGAAGCGGTCTGGGTCGAAGCCCCCAGGAAAATTTTTGAGGACACGCCCTCTACTTTGGCTTAGAACGCTTCTCTCGATCCCATGTTTGCCAGTATTAACATAGCATTTTTGATCATTTTGTGAAATTTGTTTAAAAGATAGCCATCCCTAGGAAAATTTGTGAGTAAANTACGTAATTTCTGCAATGCAACGGGACGATTTCTCGCTCCATTTTTAATTAGGCTCTCGTTTTTAGAATTTATGCCCTCTCTCTTTACTTTTAGGTGAATGTAGCTGTTCCAATGATGATAAAACAAAACGCTCTCCAAATGGATTTGAAATGAAACAAGCAAACTAACAATGAAAGTAAAGGACATGCCATATTTTTATGGCACAAAAGCTTCTTCTTCTATTGTATAAATTCGAAAATTCGTCAAACTTCACAACTTTATAACAAGGCACTGCTTGTTCCAAAACTTTCATAGAAAAGCTAGATTTCTGACAGCTAAACTTTCTATTGTGTACTGCTCACAAAATTACCTCTGAATCCAAGTTTGGAATAAACATAAAGCTCTTTTTCACTCACTTACTTTGTTCGGCTTCCACCCCTGTCTTCCCTTGTACTTTTTGAATATTGTTCAGCTTCTCCCCATCCTTCATCAGCTTTCCTTTTATGGTCATCACATAGATTGATATCGGTCAGTCTCGCTCTGATGTCTTTTTCAACAGGATTTGGTATCCTTGGAAAACAGAGTACCGTACCATTCCAACTTCAAGATGAAACTTCGTATCAGTTGGCCTATCGTCATCGTACAACCACCTCCAGCTTTTACATCGATTTCCTATATTGAGAGTTTATGCATTTTAGCTTCAGTTTGCAATATTGTTTTTTGATAAACAAATCATTTACTAAATCGATTCCTTTATTAAAAAAGTAATTTAACAAAATCATAACATAAGATCCAAAAACGAAGAAATGAAAGAAACACCATACAATTCTATTTCAAATGGGGAATTAGATTGAAGTTCAAGATGTAGAAAATTACTAATGGTTGTATTGTATCCTACATATATATTCATTTGCTAGGTTCAGATATGTACAGGCCTTGCCCACATTAACATGACAGGAATACTCAAGAATTCTGAAGTATACTTCAGAATCTTCAAGAATTCTTCAAATTCTGATAAGAATTCTTGAGTCATATGAAAGACTGTAACTCTTTTACACAAGAATTCTTAAGAAACTAAAAGTACTCTTAAAGGGAATGTGCAATGGTAAATAGGCTTGTCTTTAAATAGAACAAAGAAAACACTCAGACACTGCATTGCTTCTTTGGCTGTCCATTGTTCACGGCACGTGTGCACCTTCGATTTGAATGGGATATTTTTAGATTTTTTGCTCTTTGCAAATGCAAGCTTTTAACCTTGCACAAACCCTTTAAGAATCCTTCAGAATTCTTAGGCGAGAAGACCATGTTAATGTGCACACAGTCTGTATGTACACAAAGTCTGTAGTTGGATAGGTTCTATCCTCTCACTTCTGTAGGCTTTTTGAGCAATATTAGATCGAATAGTTCCAATGCATGGTCTATAGGTTCAGGGGCGGATCCAGCCGAAAGTTGAAGGGGGGGAACCTGCAGAGAGGGTGCAGAAAATATGATAGAAAGTAAGCGTGCCAAAGGCACGCGAACATTTTTGGGTTCCGAATTAAGCAGGTTGTTTGGTTTTTCTACTAAATAACGCCTTGATTTGAATGCTTTCTGATCAAAACAGTTAAAAAAGAGTGCGTTAGGGTCACGATGAGGGGCGCTTCTCGCCAATAAGGGGGTGCCAAGCTGAGTTTTCATCGTGAAGGGGGCAGTTGCCCCCACTTGCCCCCTAAATCCGCCATTGTATAGGCTCAACTTTAAGCTTTATGACACTATTTTTGCTATGGCATTCAGAAGGAAGGTACAGTTATTGGTCAATCAAGAACCAAGTTCTAGGATGAAAGGTGTGTAGCAGCACTGGTGAACAATTCCTTTGGCACTGAGCAATTCTATTGTTAAGGATCAATAGCTCATTGTGAAACATATTCAAATCAAAGTCAATTACCATAAGACTATTCCAACAGGCCAGATGTTTAATCAGAGCCCTTGTGCAAGGCTTGGCACTGCTGGCTATTCTTCAAAAACTATGCAGACGAACATAAAAATCCAGGCGGATGGACATGCTTAGCATAAAACAAAGCCAAACAACATCTTGCTCTGCATTATAACGTTCAAAGCAGTGGCGGACCCCCCCCCCCTCCCCAATGTTGAGTAAAACCAAGACATTTTGTTTGAAAACAATTGAAATAACCACTGCTTTTTAAACTGAAAATGGCTTGGCCCCTCCCCAAATTTGGCAAAGTGTCCGCCACTGGTTCAAAGACATTGTAAATAAAAGTACTACCACACCCGTTTACATGAAATCTCAATCAATTTTCCCACTAATTTGTAGAAAACGAATGCTAAACAGACAGTCGAAAGTTTTTCTCAAAATGATAAACAAATTAACGAAAAGAAAGAGCAACATCAAACCTCTTTCGCATCCACGCACCTCTTCGTCCTCTAAATATGCTTCCACCCATGACCACATCTCCTTTGGTTGGATGCAGTATCTACAAAATACAATGCACAAGTTAAGAATCTTGGTTGTAGCAAGTTACTAACCTTCTATCTTCCTGTATATTTTTAGATCCTAACTTTTTGTTGTAAGTTCTTTCAGGGATGACCATAAGATGAAGTCTTAGATAGACATGTACATGCCAATTTTCCCAGCTGGTATTTCATTCGCAACCAAACCTAATGTAAAGCATGACATTCTGGCAATTCTCACTGTCAAGCCACCCTTTTCCAAGGATGGGGCCATCTGTCTCTGCTTAGGGGCCGTATTTTCCAAGGATGGGGCCAATTTTCATATTTTTTAGCGGAATTTGGCCATGAAGTTGAGACCCCTCCCTCCCCCAACCCTTAGCGGCCATGTCCTAAATCTTAGTAGGAAGCGAGGTCCAGAACACTCAGGCCAAGGCTACCAGGAGCCTGCTAAGTCTTGCTAGGTCATCTCAATATGNTTTTCCCAGCTGGTATTTCATTCGCAACCAAACCTAATGTAAAGCATGACATTCTGGCAATTCTCACTGTCAAGCCACCCTTTTCCAAGGATGGGGCCATCTGTCTCTGCTTAGGGGCCGTATTTTCCAAGGATGGGGCCAATTTTCATATTTTTTAGCGGAATTTGGCCATGAAGTTGAGACCCCTCCCTCCCCCAACCCTTAGCGGCCATGTCCTAAATCTTAGTAGGAAGCGAGGTCCAGAACACTCAGGCCTAGGCTACCAGGAGCCTGCTAAGTCTTGCTAGGTCATCTCAATATGCATTGAAAGTGAGGATGATGCTTTCTGAATTGCAACAATCACTAAGGTATGACCTTTAAAACACTTCATTATTATGATAAATAAACGAAAATCGATGCAAACTCTGAAGTAAAAGTTTCGCTGTGGAGACTTTTTTCCTTTCTTAGCGGCCCAACACCTAGCCCCCTCCCCCTCTTAACGGCCAAATGCTGCTTAAAAATATTAAAATTGAATGACAACGGCCCCTTAGTTAGGATCTCATTTTGAACATGCAGTTTAGCAGCCAGAGGTAATTTACCGCAAACAAGCAATGCATTACATTACTAGAGTCACATAGAAAAAATATGTTTTATAAATTCAGTTCAATAAAAGCAATTAGTTTAAAAATAAACCTAAGTAGCTGATTACACTAAAGATGGCAGCAAGGAAATTTTTACCAAGATGTATTGTGTTCTTTAATCAAATCCCTTCAGAACTGGTAACTATTCAGAATTGAGATGCGGTGCATTTTGGTAAAAAATTCCTCACCACCATCTTTAGCGTAATTGTGTATTGAAATGACTTGAAAGAGAAGATAAACGTTACCTGATGTACATAAATCCAATACCACGAATGTAAGGTGAATCACAATGATCAAGTAACCCTTTCAACTGCTTTGTTGTTAGCTTCAATGTGAATAATTTGAACAGCAAACAGTAACAAGATGACACTATTCCGCCAGCACCAACACCTCTTACCTGAAAAGAAAAGCAAACAATTAGCACTGTTGAAGATATTTTCAGATCAGTACTACGTATGTGATTACAGTTTTAGTAAAAATTGATCTTGAAATTGTGTCGTCGTATTTCATAGAATTAGATTGTATTTTAGAATATCGCTGGGTATTTAATAGGTCTTCATAGCCTGTCCCATTATCCCTCTTTTTTCTTTGTTTTATCATTCGAAATTTATTATATTCATCGGTGCCTTGTACACTGAAAAACTAACATTTATAAATAAGCAGTATTCTGTTGTAATTTGGTCTCTACTTTCGTGACATAATTGCTTTTATTTCTAATTCGTCCTTTTGAATCGTTTCTCTACTTTGTGAATATATTGCTGAGGTGCACATTGTTGTAAAAGCATTGGGACCCTTTGCTGGAAACACATGTGGACCATGCCTGATAAGTTACTGTTGCCTCATGTGGACCATGCCTGTTTTGCACTATATAGTCTCTAAAATCTATCATCAATAATGGAAACAACATTTTCCCTGACTTATAAATGCAACTTTGCAGAAAATCACTGTTTGTTGAACATAATAAATAGTTCTGGTCCTTGGAGGGGGGGCTAGATTTTTCTGAATTCTACTGAGAAACAAGGTGAAGTAGGGCATTCCCAGGGGGGCACTTGACCAGATTTT